>JALDNG010000124.1:665000-850192 GCA_024349245.1 Neodontobutis hainanensis | reverse complement strand
CTACCAATAAAAACATTGGCACTTTGAACAGAGCGACCCTTCAACCTATCTGTCCATCAGTAGTGCATTAGACTCTCCCAGCGGTCCCCACTCAGCACAATCAGCAGAAAAAAAATCAAATAAAACTACTGCAAAAACACCATCAACCTCCAGCTGTCTGTCTGCACCTCCATGTCCCCGATGCTCACTCCACATTCCTCTCCGACGCTCACATAAACAGCCTGGACACATTATTAAATCAAACTAAACTTCATCCAAATACAGCAGACATTTTTCCATTACTGTTACAATATTCAACATGTACGCTGCCGTTTGGATTGCGAAATGTGTGCCTCTTGAGAGATGATGTATCTCAGAGGTCTGTTCTATAAGCAGCCATTTTTGTAACCTTTACGAGCAGCTGTTGACCGGAGGAGCTTTTTTACCCCGTTCTGTATTAGCGCTTTATGACTTTTAATGGGAAAATTCTTGTAGGCAATATTGTGGTAACAATATAACATAGGCTTTATATCGGTTATGTTACGACATGAACCACAACTGGTTTTGGTTAGCGTGAGATCATAAGGCTTTATCTAGGTTTTACGTCCCATCCACTGCCCCAACCGGCAATTTCCAGAGAAACTTGGATATTATACAGTCTGTATTGTGTTCTGGAAACATTGACTGTCATGGAATCAATTGGTAACCTGTTGTCCCGGATAAAGGACCCAAACGCTGGGCTCAGGTAAGTACCTTTTACAAACAGTTTTTGGTGGTGAGGAGAGCTGCTGGAGAGGGTGGAACCACGTGGAAATAGCTGGAAGACGCTGAAAATATAAAAAAATATAAAAAGTACGTAAATAAAAGAAATCTCATAAAGGCTTTCAGTAGGATGCAATATAAGCAGGTATGACAAACTGGCAAAGAGTGGAAGATGGACCAGGGTTTAGGTAGACTGAGTAGATTGCCCACAGGTGAACAGCAATCAGCAGGCAGGTGAGTACTTGAAGGCTTCACACAGGTAGGTAGACTCACACACACACAAACATGCACACAAAGAACACAGGGGGGAGTAGACAGAGACAAAACAAAGGATTGTGACACTACCTGAATGTTTGCCTGAAGAATGATAAAAATGTTTAGTTACAAAACATTAAAAAAAGCACACAATCTATAAAAACCTTTCCACTCTTAAAGTTCATACAAGTTAATAAAACAACACATGCATATATGATAATACCAGCAAACAAAGAATGTGATCTAAACATTCAGAGCAGAAGTTAATCTAAAGAATGTCCTCCAATCTGTGGGACCTCAGTAGGTTTTCTTGATAGTGTGTGCCGGTCAAACGCACGAACCTGTTTTATTCAATGTCTCTCTCTGGTCCTCGTTTCCTTTTTTTGTCCAGTACAGTCTAAAAATCCTGATACTTGAACATTTGCAATATGAAAATAAGGGCACAGAAGGTATCCCATTAGATTTTATTGTAGGGTCCTGTACTTTTTGAGTTGAAGCCATTTATAGCTCCACAAGACATTTAAAATGCAGTGTGAAAGTTATGCATTTTTACAATGGCAAGAGCATGCACATAAAATATTCTTGACAATAACACCTTAAATATCTTTTTAGTTTTTTATTTTACAGCATGGTTTATCATTATTGTGTGTCCCAAAAATACACTCTCACTGTAATTTCTTATTTGCAATTTGTTATCTGTTTGCGTCTGCTGCTATGCCATGTAACCCCCTTTTGAACTTTTTTCCTCACTTAAAATTAAACTGTAGACAACCTGATCCAGTTTCATTTTATTGTTTAAATTTTGGCATTAAAAGTGCAAACAAACAAGCCTTGTTTTATTGTTGTGGCAAATAACTTAAAAGTCAAATTCCTTGTATCTCATCACACACTTTACATTTTCAAACACCTTGATAAAATAGTAACCTAAACTCATCAACAAGACTTGTACTCACTTGTATGTGTTGGAACATGAATGGGTATGAATCATTTACAGAAAAATATGCCCACCAGCACAGTCTTACCACCAGTTGCTCCTCTCTATGCCGGTAAAGACACCCGATTTACCCAAACTGTGAGTGCACTGAGACATCTGCCTCTTTCTCTGCAGAGCCGCCCACTCTTTCATCCCTCACCTTTTGAAAGCAAACCACTCTTGGATTTCCTCTCCTTCAAGAAAAAGCCACGTCTCTGTTTTTTTGGGTGTAAATATTGTGTCCAATCAAAGAGTTGAACTTCAGACGTTGGTGTAATCAGTGCTCATCTCAAAGCCTGGGGTGCGACTGCTGTGCAATGTTTGTACTGAGGAAGGCTTTATGATTTAATTATGTTTAATTCAAGTTTCTTTGTGTACACAGCTCATCAATTCTCAGCATTTAGAACAGACTAAGACTGCTGCAATTAAACTACTGCCATAGCAAACAGAAGCTCACCATAACTAGGCTCTATCTTAGAGCCTAGTTATAACATTATAAAGGTGTTTGAATCCAAGTTACTGTTCTGCCTGTTGTGTCTTTACAACAGCTCCAGATTATTATAATAGTGGCATCATATGCATTTGTACTTGCATATACTCAGGCTTTCAGGGCTCAGTTTGTTTACCTTGCAGAGCAGCTGAATTCTCAAGTGTTGTGGGTTTACAGACTCCCTAAAATCCATCTGGAGCTGCTCCAGGCAAAGTCCTTGCTTGTGACTCATTGCTGGTTTGGATCAATACTGTAGCAGATATCAGTTATGGGTGGGTTTGACAACAAAGGAACCGTATTAATATTAAGATGGAATTGCTTTGATCGGACCAAACTGAGGTTACTGACAGGACATTTAGACAATCACCACATCTTCATCTTGCAAAAGCTTTCTGTGAAAGCACCATCCAGATGGTTCAGAAATAATGGAGGTCATGAGTTCGAGTAAACCTCATAGTCACTGTTTGGAATTGGCCGGTTAAAAAAGACGGCCCTGTCATCCCCTAAGATGTGAGGTGCTATTACTGGAACCAAATGCACTCAACCTCACCAATTCAAACCAATTTTTAACAAAAACAACTCTCCCTCACAAATCATAACCGTTTCCTCACCACTTGAGAGGATGCACAGAAGAAAGCCAATGCTAGATCTCTATAGCAGTATTTGTAAAAGATGGCAAAACACATTTGTTTTGTCAAACACAGTTGTGCACCTGACTACAAATCCTTCTTGTGAAAACTAAAAGGGTTATTTAAAGACACGGGGCACTATAAGAACACAAAGGTAGGACAAGAAATTCATTGAAATCATTGTAACAAAGTAAAGCATGTTAGAGCCATGTGTAACAACTGGCAAAATTGTTGATGTAACTACTAGCTAAAGTATGATCTATAAATTTAAGAGGATCACTAGCTTTATATACTATATTGGTAATATATCATGTTTTCATTTGTTTATGCCCACATTTAATGGATGCAATCTCCAAACAAGGGAATGGACATCGTCATATAGCAGCCCCCCAAAAAATAGCTATAGGATGTGGATTAAAAAAGCTAGTATTTATTTCAGCTTACGTTTCACTCTTTTTATGTACCCTGTGGTTTCTTGTTATGTTTCGTTCAAACTTTCTCAAGATTAGCAACATTTTCACCACAGGCCGTTTAACTTTAGTAGTCAAAAGTAAGAGCAGGAAACAAAACCTAACCTCCTACTGTCAGATATCCTTCATACTTACTGTTTCTGTCTGTGTATGAGTCATTGCCATTCCCACAGGAAGCCAAATAGAGCCGGAGCTGGTCATTAGAGGCTTCCCAAAGAGATGCTCCACTGACGGCTCCGGCCTATTCCGGCTCCGTCACCATGATGGGTGACAAACACTCATACGCTCTGCCATTCTTGTGGCACAGTCCTCCCAGTGAGGCATGGGTGGAGTGGCACTTACAAAACCAAAGTAGGACTTCCCGAGTCCTGCTAAGCACCAATGAAGAAGAAGGCCGTCTGGTCTGGACCAAAGCGTGTCCACACTCGGGCCCACATGTGAATTCCACAGGGCTTTGGTTTTGGGTGCTGGGTTGTTTCAGATTTGTATGCGGCACTGAAAGAGAGGACTGTGGTCTCCAGAGTCCTGCAGTCAGTCAGTTATAATTATGCCCATCTTTGGAGGTACACTGGGGCTCACACCTGTGTGGCTGGTGCTACTGGCTCAGTCGGTATAAGGGCTTAGGTTATGCCTGTCCATCTTTCTGCAGCTTTAGTTACACCATGACCAGTGGTGAATTTATTATGACAGCTCACTGAGTTAAAGTTTTTAGGGTTTTTTTGGCTTTGGCAGCTACATAAATGTTTTAGTGCATAAGTATAGAGTCTTAAATAGTGTGTGAATCATTTTAAGTTATATAGCTTGAAAATTGGTGGTGAATGGGCTTGCACACCATGGCAGGCAAGAGAAATGTAATAGAAGGCTTATAGGCACTAGAATTAAGAGATGGGCATCTGCCTGTATTTTATTGATTACATTTTGACAGGTTTGGGGCACTGGTAGCTGCTAGGTGGTTTAAGCATAAGCCCGATGCAAAAGATAAAGAAAAAAGAACAAAAGGATAAAATACTTTAAACGCTTAGCTAAGAGTTATGCTGATTGCAAAGTTACAGACTGGCTAAGTATAGACTTAAAAAACTTTATTCAGTCCAACTGCAGAGTAATATGGCACATACTGTCCATTAAATATTTGTGTGTTGGGAGTTCAGGAGGATACAACAGTGGCCTATGTCAGTAGGTTGGTCGTGGTGGGGTGAGGATTTATCACAATTTACAGTAAATATAAAAATTCTAAACTATACTTGCACTACATGCATTCTGTATGTACTATTCACTGAAATGCCTCACAGTCTGGAGGTGGGCCTGACAGAAATAGATGACTATGGATTAGTACAAACACACTGGGTGTGTGCTTTGGCCATATTAAAGCACAAATTTAAGACCTGTACTTTGAATTTCTCTTCTCTGCTTTTGAAAAGCCTTTAAAGCTTTTAAGGCTCAAGATCCTTACAACCTGTAATTTCTGTCGAGATAATGAATGTATTTGAAAAACGTGGCTGCAAAGCTATATCATTTTATGTTTTTTGGAAGTAACACAGAGTTCTGTGCAAAGTGCCCTGAAATAACACTGATAAAGAAACACTTTCAGAAAGAACATTACACAGATACCATCTCTTCCTGTGTTAATAAAAATCAAATGCCAAAGAGCCCTTTACTCCTGGGAACATGGGAGCAGTATTCAACGCCAGGGCAGTGGTTTTGGACCAAACTGCCAAATAACCTACAGAAGATTGTAGTTAGAGTTCTGTGAAATACAATACACTTAGTTTTTTTATGTTGTGTTTTTCAACATTAGATTTCAATTTAAGCTAGAGATGTTTTTCTTTTTTTTTTTTTTCCTGGGACAATATATTTATTTGGTTGTTTAAAGAAAAAAATTAAGAAAACAAAAGAATACAATGTGTTGACAAATCACAAGTTCCTGAAAATCACTCTCATGACTCTAGTCCTTTTATAGAAAAAGGATCTCTGTGTCACAAAATCTCACATGGATAGGTATTAAATTGTGATCAGAAGTGTACATTTACATTTTCATTTCCAAAAATGTTGAAATTTGACGTAAGCCCTAAGCATTAAATTTCTGTACTGTAAAATCAGCTGTAAAAGCACTCGACTGATATTTATGAGGCCCACACTGGTCTGGTCTACCTCTGTTACAGCCCCTACACACTCTTTTATTGCAAGCACCTGTCTGTAAGCAGAACCTGAGAACCCTCTGGCAGGGACACATTATTATACACAGAGAAGGTTTAAAGTTTGGTTACAGTAACCGAAGGCCAAATGTGTAAAGAACTATTAAAATGTACCATGAAAGACAGACACATTTTTGTAGACTTATTTTTGTAAATGGAGTGTATAGAGCGCTGGTAGAGGAGAAAGGTCTTGTTTTAATTTGACAAGGTGTCAGCTGTGTTTGTGTTCTAGTACAGGCTCATCCACTTTGTGTTACACTTATTTAAAATAAAACTAAACACTAAACTTCAACTTTTTGATCACATATGGTATTCAGGACCTTGTACCTCAAAATATTGAGTTTGTTTATGACATTAGAATTTATTAATACATTAACTATTGTGGAGCAATCTATACGTCTCATACAGTCCCTGACAAAAGTCTTGTCGCTTATCCATTTTGTAGAAACAAAAGCTTATAACCTGACTTTAAAATTAATCGATTGGTTTTAGAAATGTCTCATATGAAAGCTAAAACACTCCCAAATTATGCTCAATATACTAAAATAAATTTGCTTCACTGAAGAAAGATTGATCATTTAATGAACACAGAAAGGTCATATTTTGGCAAGACAAAAGTCTTGTCGCCTACAGAAAATTGAACAACTTCCATGAGCTTGAAGGACTACATCCATGCGGTTCGACAATGATTCATACAATTTGTTGGTGAAGTCATCAGGAATAGCAAAGAAAGCAGTCTTACATGCCTCGCCAGAGTTCATCAAGATTCTTTGGTTTTGCCTTCCATGCTTCCTCTTTCATTCTACCCCAGACATGCTCAATGATGTTCATGTCTGGTGACTGGGCTGGCCAGTCCTGGAGCAACTTAATCTTCTTCGCCTTGAGGAACTTTGATGTAGAGATAGAAGTATGCGATGGAGCACCATCCTGCTGCAAAATTTGACTCCTTTTATGGTTGGGAATGTAAAAGGTAGCTAATACTTCTTGATATTTTAGGCTATTGATATTGCCTTCCACCCTGCAAATGTCTCGCACACCCCATACTGGATGTAACCCCAGACCATGATTTTTCCACCACCAAACTTAACTGTTTTCTGGGTGAATCTTGGATCCATGCGGGCTCCAGGAGGTCTCCTGCAATATTTGCGGCGGCTGTGATGTAATTCAACCGAGGATTCATCTGAGAAATCCACCTTCTGCCACTTTTTCAGTGTCCATCCTTTTAGCAGGCTGTGGGCCTTGGCAAATGCCACACGTTTTTTTAATTGCTTTTTGTTTAGTGCTGGTTTCTGTGCACTGATTCGACCATGGAGGCCATTTTGGGACAGAATTCTACAAACTGTTGACACAGGGACTTGTGGTGACCAGGCCTAGTGGAGCTCTGCTGCAGTGGAAAAGGGGCTGGCCTTGGATTTTCGCATCAACAAACGGTCCTCCCGAGCAGTTGTCTTGCGGGGTCTGCTGGACCTGGGCTTGTCAAAAACATCACCAGTTTTTTCATATCTTTTTCTTATTCTTTGTACTTGACGCTGAGACACATTGAAGGTGTCAGCCACCTCAGCAGTGGATCTGGTCTTCAGCCTCTTGGTCTCAGGGTGAATCTTAAGCATGTTGTCAGAGGTCTGGTGTGCTGGGGTTCTTTTTATACACGCCCACTAATTGACTGATCAGGAACTGATCACAGGTGAGGCTGTAATCTAAGATTGGGTGCATCATATGACAAGGCGACAAGACTTTTGTCTTGCCAAAATCTGACCTTTCTGTGTTCATTAAATGATCAATCTTTCTTCAGTGAAGCAAATTTATTTTAGTATATTGAGCATAATTTGGGAGTGTTTTAGCTTTCATATGAAACATTTCTAAAACCAATCGATTAATTTTAAAGTCAGGTTGTTTCTACAAAATGGATAAGACTTTTGTCAGGGACTGTATATGGCAGAGAATATGTAAGTAGTAAGGAAATGCCACTCGTTTAGTTGTTTTACTTTACAGCAGTCATTGCTGATAAGTAAATAAAACGTTTTATTGTAAGAATAAACTTGCAGATTTGTACTTTTTCTTACCTCAGTAATCATTGTGCATCTGCGAGTGCTGCAGTCTTTGCCAGTTGTTGACGTGCGTGTCCTAATTCAGTCATGTTTAGACTTGGTTTAGTCCTGATTTAGTCCTGGTTTGGACCTTGTTTAGGCCTAGTTTAGACCTGGTTTAGGCCTAGTTTAGACCTGGTTTAGTCATTATCAAAAGATCAGAGGGAAAAGGTAATTGAGAATGCCAATCAGCAGTGTTCAAAATGAGGAATTCTGTTGAAACCAGGTAAACCAACAGCCACAACTGTTAAGAAAATGGTCCAGGATGCAAAGAAAACCCCCCAAATAGCTTCAGCTGAAACACAGGACTCTCTAATAAAAAGGTAGTGTAGTTTTGTTTCAAGATTTACATTAAGGAGGCACTGAAGAAAAAATGGGCTGCATGGTCAAGTTGCCAGAAGAAAGCTATTACTACGCAAATGCCACAAAGCATCTCGCTTGTAATACACCAAACAGTACAGAGACAAGCCTCAAAACGTCTGAAACAAAGTCATTTGGAGTGATGAGACCAAAATGTTACTTTTTGGCCACAAACATAAACGTTACATTTGGTGGATCACTGGGGTATGTAAACTTTTGATCAGGATCATTTGGGTAGTTTCTGTTGTCATTATGATTTAAAAAGAGTAAACACAGTTGCTTGACAAATAATGTCTTCAACCAACCACTAACTATGAGTGAAAAAACATTTTTGTATTATCAGTCATATTCTATGAAAAATGGTCCAAAAAATGACCAATTCTGCCAGGGTATGTAAACCTATTAGCACAACTGTAACTCTTTACTACCCTCCTCTGAAGTTGAGTGCATGGAGCTTGGAAGCCTCTTATTCATTTGTTAGTAGCAAATGAAACCATTTCAAGAAAAAATAAACATCAGGTTCAGTCTGTTTAACTGCCATCACTGAAAAGGATTTGGCTTTGTTCACTTGCTTAGTTTTGTCATGGCTTAGGCTAATGGTGCCATAGCTGTTTAGATGCTCTAAACTGAAGCAGAGTGAAGTGTAGAATTGCAGTCTGTAGCTATTTTTACCACAAGATATCACCAAAAAGACAAAAGACACTCTACCTTTAAATAATGTTTTCTTATCAAGTGATTAGCGCTGTCCAAGGTCATGTTCCAGTGTAATTTAAGGCAGCAGTGTTAATTGTCCATTTCAATACCTCATCTCTCCTGGTCTTTTGTACACAGACTGGCCAGCTGCATGGAGTGAATACTTTGTGAGCTTGTAAGAATTTATTTGCTCCGCTGGGGTGTTCTGGGGTGAGTTTCAGGCTGTGCACTTTGCATGTCTGGCCCCAGCAAGCCTCCAGGCTAAACATTACCCCCCATTGCAGCTCTGTCCAACTACACAGGGTTGTCGACTATATTTCTGCAAGGCCACTGAGCAAGCCTAAGCTCAGGATGATAAATACATTCAGCTGAAGCCATAAGGAGAACATTTTAAGCTGAAAAAGTAAATTAGATATGATTATTTTTACAAGTTGTGTATTCAATTACACATCTAATTGTCATCTAATATGGTAAACTAATCAGAGGGACTGTTTGGTTTGGACTCCAAATAGAAGAATGATCCATGTATGGTGATTTTTGTTGGACTTTTAAAGCTCATTTCCCTTCTTCCGTTTAATTCCTCCTTAATGTACCTGCTCTATCCTATACACCACTACTTAAAAAACCCACTCTCAACCCTTCACTGTTAGAAAACTACAGACCGGTTTCCCTCCTTCCCTTTACTGCCAAAGCTCTGGAGCGAGTTGTGTTTAACCAGCTCTCCTCCTTTCTCACACGGAACAACCTCCTGGACCAGAAACAGTCTGGGTTCAAGAGAGGACATTCCACCGAAACTGCACTGCTCTCAGTCATCGAAGCCCTGAGACTGGCAAAGGCAACATCCAAGTCATCTGTCCTCATCTTACTGGATCTGTCTGCTGCCTTTGACACCGTTAACCATCACATCCTCTTGTCTTCTCTCAGTACGATGGGTGTCTCTGGAATGGCGTTACAATGGTTCAAGTCTTACCTCTCGGGTAGGTCATTCAGAGTATCCTGGAGAGATGAGGTCTCTGAGCCCCAACATCTTAATACAGGTGTGCCTCAGGGCTCAGTGCTTGGACCGCTACTCTTTTCCATATACATGACATCTCTTGGCTCTGTCATTCAGAAGCATGGCTTTTCCTATCACTGCTATGCAGATGACACTCAACTCCACTTGTCATTTCAACCTGATAATTCGACAGTCTCTGCTCGTGTCTCGGCGTGCCTGAGTGACATCTCACTTTGGATGCAGGACCATCACCTGCAGCTGAACCTTGGAAAAACAGAACTGCTAGTGATTCCTGCCAACCCAAAGACCCGCCACAACCTCTCCATTCAACTAGGCTCATCAACCATTACACCGTCCAGCACTGCCAGAAATCTGGGAGTGGTAATTGATGATCAACTAAACTTCACAAGTCATGTTGCCAGCACCACCAGGTCCTGTAGATTCATCCTCTACAACATTAGGAAAATTAGACCTTTCCTATCGGAGCACTCTACGCAAATCCTAGTTCAGGCTCTTGTTTTGTCCAAACTGGATTATTGCAATGCTCTTCTGGCTGGACTCCCTGCCTGCACAACCAAACCTCTGCAGCTCATCCAGAATGCAGCAGCAAGAGTGGTCTTTAAAGAACCGAAGAGAGCGCACGTAACTCCTCTCCTCATTAGGTTACATTGGCTCCCGGTTGAGGCACGCATTAAGTTCAAAGCTATGCTCTTGGCCTACAAGACCACCACTGGCTCCGCCCCCTCATATCTTCACTCACTAACACAGACCTATGTTCCTACCAGATCCCTGCGATCTGCAAATGAACAACGTCTGGTTGTACCATCCCAAAAAGGAAAAAATCACTCTCGCGTACTTTCTCTGGATGTGTTCCACATTGGTGGAATGATCTACCTGCTGCTACAAGATCAGCAGATTCTGTAGACGTCTTTAAAAAACGCTTGAAAACATATCTCTTTTGTCAACACCTGACTGACAAACACTGAATTCTTAACTTCCTTTCTATCAATTCCTTCTTTAAAAAAAAAAAAAAAAAAAAAAAAATCTTTCCTATCCTTAGCTTTGTATGCTGTGCTAGGTTTAACTGACTAGTTTTTGGTGCACTTATGCTTTTTGTTCCTTGTGTTGTTGAAATTGCTTCCATTGTTTTCCTCACTTGTAAGTCGCTTTGGATAAAAGCGTCTGCTAAATGACTAAATGTAATGTAAATGTAAATGTAATGTATCCTCATGTTTCATGCAGCACTGTAGCTCTTCACATTACAGTGGAATCAGGCAATACAGCATTTAGGGGCAACGGTGAATCGTCTAAGGAAGGAAATTAGGCCCTGCTTTCTTTATAATCAAATGCCACAGCTGCAGTCACACAAACTGTTTATTACGTCTAACCCAGTGGAGCAAGAAATTAAATAACCTTAGAGTCAGTAGAAAAAGCGAGCCCTCTGACATTCCACTGAATCTTTTATGTTGGTCAGTCTGATTAAACACTTGATAAAATTCAGCTAAACGTGTCTTACAATTAGATTAATAGTTAATCCTGGCTCTTAATCAGTCCCAATTATATATTCAGTGTTCAGATTGTACAGAATGATTTAGTCAGTGATATGATTGGAGGCTGTGCCATTAATGCTTAAAAGTACAGATAATGATGCCCTGTCTTCTCTGTGTAAACACCCTGACAGTGAAAAAGTTGATAACAAGTGCGGCTGAGGGTTTCCACACGAAGGGAGTTGTGGTTTTGCATTCCTCTGTCACAGCAGAGCTGAGAAATTAAATGCAGCACGCATGTGCATGGAGCAAACTGTGGTGGGCTGCTTACAGATGCATAGATAAAAGATATGATAGATTTGTCCTGGTCATGTCAGCACTTGCCCTGGATGGAGATGGGTAAATACTTAATGCAATGAGTGAGAGCTTTGAGACAAGATATTGACAGAAGATAAGTAAAAAATATGTCAGCTGCACAGTCACTGGTCATTGGTTGGAAAACACTATGTGTCTTAACTATTTTAGTTTAAAGCAGGTCACACACCCATCTGCAGCATTAGAGACATCTGCTTCCCGAAACCCTCAGGTATTTATAACAGAACCTGTCACCGCTACAAGCTGTTCGCTCACTCTTTGACACCATTCTTCTGTCAGTGCAGCGGTGTCAAAGTGCTTGTTTTCCAATGAAAAGGTTGTTATCACAAGTGTCACTGCTGTTGACTAGAACTGCAGGGGTCATTCCAGTAAAGAGGTAAATGTCCAGAGGGCCACAGCAGTGACCACAGGCCACATGGGGGCCTCTAACTCCATACTGTTGATTTAGTTAAGCATTAGTCAACAGTTCCCTGCAAAGGGGAATGCCAGAACGCAGCGACAGAGGGCAGGAAGTGCAGTGTGTTGGAGCATTTCATGGTGCTTAAGCTTCTGGGGTGGGGGCACACAGGAAACGGATGCCTAACTCAGCCAAAGGTGAAAAGTGACTGGTGTGTTCCAAGTCATGTGGGTGGAAAAGGCAGTGATTGTTCAGCGTTTCATTTAGGATTGTGTCTGTGCAATGCACTCTATATGCATTTATTTGTCATTAAAACAATTTATTATCAGTTTGTTTGAAAGATGGTTGTACAATGCAACTATAAGTTTGTCATTTTTATGGATTTATTATTATGGAAGTCTATTATTCATACAATTTTGCAGTAGTGGATTTTGCTAGGTAGGTGTTACATTTTAGAAAAAAGTATCAACTTTCTGCTCTAGACTGGGAAGTGTTTTTTTATTTTAGACTCACAAAAAATTTTTTTTGCGCTCATCTTTTTTAAATAACAAAATAGTAAACATGTTACTCACAGCAGATCAGCTGCTTCTGCTTTGCTGGGAAGTTATTTATGGTCTCTCAAACATTCCCATGAATGTTGTAAAAATGCAGTTTAAAGATGGTTTGGTCCAGATGAAAGTCTATTATAGTCCATTAAGTCTATTATAGTCTATTAAGTACATGGCACTACTGCCCAGTATAGTTTATAAGTTCACCTTCAGTTGGACTAGAATGTGTTAGAGATATAATGACTTTTGATAAGTTTTAAAGGTTAGAACCTTCTCACTCTGTGAACATCTGCTGTGCATCCCAGCCTGTTAGGTCCTGTCTCCAGAATGCTCTGTCAAGAAAATGTTCAGTCTTTCAGCCTTTGAGTGACTTCCACTGGAGCTGCTCTCTATCAACAGCAGGGTGTGCACCGTGTTATTATCTGGATTACACTCCTGCTGCTCTCTCCTCTGCTCCACCTTAATGAGAGGGAGACCAAATGGCTCTTGCATGCTTCATTTGCTCTTGCACACTTGTACGTAAGAGAAAGAGCACTGGAGTAAAGGAGGCAAGAGTGAAATGGATTTTAAACACATCAAAAACTTAAATGTAAATAGAGCACTAACATGTTTAACTATAGGTATCAAGCTAACTAGGTACTTAATAGAACATATTTTGCAAAATATTGAACTAGCCCTTTAAAACCTTGTTTGAACAGGGCTTTAGTGTGTGATCCCAATGTTTACTCTTATCTGAATTGAATGCTTCAGACAACAATGATGGAATACAATCACTAAAGTATTTACCTCATGGGCTTCTTGTCTGTAATCTAACATGATACAGATGACATTTAAGGACAGCTATTCTATAATTTGCAGTGAAATACAATTTAAGAGAAACTCCCCTTTAAAATTTCTCTTGACTTTGGCCATTTGCCAAGCAGCGTTCATCTCATAAATTCAAAGGCTCTCATTCGATTTAACCATCCTTTTTCGTTTTGAAAAATGTGGTATATGTGTGTGGCATCTCATATTCATTGAATCCCAGTCAACAGGCCTTTAGCTGTGGGAGAGGCGTGAATGGAAACAGATTGTTTGTTGACATATTATTGATGCCGTTCTCTGTGTCATTATGTGCAGCCTTTGGAGAGAGCTCCGCTCCCGGGGCTGCACAATTGCTTGTGGTTTACAGCGAAACCCGGCCACATTTCAGCTTGACGTTTGACTTCAACATGTTCTTAGTCATAAATAGTCGAGGCTAGTATTTTTAGTTCTATGGGAGAGTTCAAGTCTAGTCGTTTTTAAAAGTCTATTTATCATTTTGAGTTTGCGGACAGTACCCACAATAATAGGAGTGACTGTGGTTAAATAAATCCTGAGAAATCCTTTGGGGAAAATCTCCAGAAGGAATGGTGTAGATTTATTGGGCATGTGATTGACAGATTGAATCCCAAAGGAGAGACTATAAAGAATATGGGCAGAAGTAGGGCTTCTAACGTGATTTTCCCTTCTGATTCAAAAATGAACTGATTGACCCCTGGAGAAAAACATGCCAATTTGTCTCGTCAAGAAGTTTGGCATCATCGTGAGGCTTTCACAGCCAAACGATAATGAAAGTAATGAATTGATGATGTGTGTTCAAGGGCAGAGCCGCGAGGAGGGTCACTGCACTTTCACAACAGACTTTTTAATCGCCAAGCCAACAAAAAAACTATTTTTTTTAACGGCTTGTTGCTGAGAGGCATGGTTCCTTCAATAAAGCACTAAGTCCTTTGATGAGGGCATCTGGGAACACTGTCACCATTGTTAAGGCCAATGCAACCAAATCACCATAAAAAAGTTATTTTTGATTATCTGATAATAAAATGACTTTTACATAAATTTGGAGATAAACTGGACCCTATACGTACCATACTGCGTGTGCACTGGAGCGGTATGGTACGGGTCGGGTGCAGGATGCTTTAACTTCATTGTTAAAACTGGTAGAATCTGTGCCCTGATAAGCACATTTTAACCCCACTCAGCTTTGGTGACAGTGTTTTATCGTTCCGAAAAGGTGGAAATAAATAATGGCGTTGAAAATGAAAATTTTATGGAAAAACACAAAATGGTGATCTTTTCTCAAATCTTGTGATAAACAATTAAACAGTTAAGCCGTTCAAACAAATCAAGCATTTACTAGCAACAGCTTTTTTCCATATGTGATTATACACTTAACATCACTGTTCAGATGGTCAGCAATCTTGGAGTGCTCCCAGAAAACGTTTGGAAAAGGCATGTACTTTTATATAAATACAATCCTGTGTATAACTGCTTATCACAAGGTCATTTTATCCAATCAGAGCAATGCAATGTTTACAAAGTAAGGGCAACAGTTGCATTGTTGTCAAACCTACAACACACCCAAAAATTCCAGTACTGCCACAATATTCATGCTGGTTTGGTGGAAAATGCTCTGCTTTAACAGGGACAAGAGATATGATATTGATCACACAGAGGAAAAAATTGTACAGCTTGTACAGCGTACAAGATAAGCTCTTACTTGTAAAATAAAAACAATCTTGTTTGTCTACTTTCTATTGCTGGAGGAATGGATTTACTATATTCACAACACTACAAATTATTCTACTTTAATGCAAATGTATTTTAAATATCTGCAAATACAATTCATCTTTTTTAAATTGACCAACTGAAAAATAGCTAATTTCACTGTAGCTGTCATGCCCCACTCTTGAGTTCATGTTTTTATTTCTACGTTCTAGATATTTTCTAATTTTTCTAATAATTTCTGACCTTGATTGCCTGCCCCGCCCCAATGTGTTTCACCTGTGTCCAATTGTCCCTCCCAGTGTGTATATATTCTCACCTTCTTCCCATTGCTCCCCGCCAGATCGTCTTGAACCCCAGTGTCAGCAGTCCAGGCTTTTTCGTAACCCTCTTGGATTATAATGTTTTGATCTTGTGATTGCCGGACAGTTTTTGAATCCCCCTGCCTGATTAAACTTACCTGGGTCTTCCTGTGAGTTGCTGCGTTTGAGTCCTTCTTTGTGTGCGCTGAAAGTACAATCTGTCCGCAATATTTACTCAGCAGACTCCACTCACATCATGGGTGCCCTTCATGCTCATGGACAAATGATTCATCTGAAAGATCAGGGTATTGCTTCCATGAGACAGGAGCTACGCTGTGTTTCTGAGCAGAAAGCTATACAAGCTCTGACCGGATCAGCTCCTCCATCCTTTGAAACCACTCCGGCTGCTGCTCAAGCCACCGTCGAAGGAGCATTTTAGTCCAGTGAATGTGGCATTTTTTTCTGTCCTCTGCCTACCCCTCAGGCCGTGCCAAGATAGCCTACATTATTTCCCACCTGTCAGGTTGTGCTGAGACCTGGGCCACAGCTGAGTGGAGTCGCAAATCCCCAGTCTGTTGTTCCTTCTCTCTGTTCACCAAGACCTCCACCAAAGTGTTTCAACCTATCTCTGCGGGGAAGGAGAGAGCTAGAGCCTTGATGGGTCGGCGCCAGGAAAGACATAGGACAGCTGACTACACCATTAGGTTCCGGACCCTGGTGGCCAAGAATGGTTGGAACCAATCCGCCCTGCTAGACACCTTCCTACATGGCCTCGCCAACACATTGAAAGACTAGCTTGCCCCGCTGGACATCCCAGATGAGTTAGACGCTCTGATTGCTTTAACCATCAAGATCAACAAACGGATCTTTCACTTCTGTCTGTCCTTGTTCACAGGGGGTGCTGGTGGACTCAGGTTTGGATGCCAATCTTATGAACATCATTCTAGCCAAGGATGCTTAGTGCTCCTTACGAAACATCTAGTTGCGACAGCCCTGTGGCAAGTTACCCACCATACCGCACCGGGAACATTCACTTTTCCAGACGGTCACCAAGAAACATTGAGAGTCCACCTCTTTCACTCCTCCCACTATTCCCTCATCCTTTGCCTGCCCTGGCTCTTGATATACAACCCTCACATTGACTGGGCCTTGGGGGTGGTTAAGGCCTGGGGAGGTTTGATCCCCAGGGTACCATGATACCTGATTACCATAATCTCAAAGAGGTATTCAGTAAGGCCCGAGCCCAGACCTTACGCTTGTGCTATAGACCTCCTGTTGCCCCAGAGGGGTCGACTCTATTCCTTGTTCCAGCCAGAGACGCAGGCTATGAAGGAATACATTGATGAATCCTTGGCTTAGAGGATAAGTCAGCCCTCAACTTCCCCTGCTGGAGTGAGGTTTTTTTCTTTTTGGTGAAAAAAGGACAAGTCACTACGACCCTGTATTGGCTACAGAGGCCTTAATAAATCAAAAACAGGTACCTCCTTTCTCTGATCTCTTCTGCTTTTGAGCTGCTACGAGGAGCTAAGATTTTCAGAAAGCTTGATTTGCGGAAAACTTACCACCTACTTAGAATTTGGGAGGGGGATGAATGGAAAACCGTGTTTAGGGGCGCAGTGGCTCAGTGGTAGAACGGTTGTCCTTTAACAAGAAGGTTGGTGGTTTGATTCCTGCTCAACCAGTTCATATTGTTGTTGTGTCCATGGGCAAGACACTTAACCCTCCTTGCCTCCAGTGTGTTCCAGCTGTAACACTGGTGAATAGAAGCTTAATGTAAATTTCTTTATCTTTTCCCTGGATATTGAGTCCAACATCCAGCATGTCAGCCAAGTGCTTTAGCTGTCAGGAACCAACCTTGTCAGGAACCGACAAAAGTACTCACAGTGCAGACCCACACGAGGGAGATAGTTCAAAGCTTTTAATTCAAACACACAAGGAAGCACTGGATACCAAAACACAAAACTAGAGACTACAAACTTGAGGGTTTCAATCCAGCACCGGACAGGGGAAAACACACTATAAAGGACTATAAAGGAAACACAATGAGACACAGGTGGAACACATTAAGGGCGGAGCAGGCAATCACAAAGGAGGGAAAGACACAAGGGCAGGAAGTCAATCTGAAATAACACAGGGGCAAGACACTACACAATAAGACACAGGAAGTTAAATAAGCCTATACCACAAACATGAGGTTGAGACATGACATTAGCGTCTTCTTGACAAACAACTCTTTGCAAAGGCTAAAAAGTGTGAATTTCATCATCCTAAGGTGTCCTTCCTTGGATATGTTGTGGCTGCGGAAGAGGTAAGCATGGATCCTGATAAGGTGAGTGCTGTCAATGATTGGCCAGTCCCTGCTAACAGAAAACAACTTCAAAGATTCTTGGGCTTTGCTAACTTCTACAGAAGGTTTATTAATTTTAGCACTGTGGCAGCCCCACTGCATGCTCTCACTTCCTCCAAGGCAAGCTTTATGTGGACTCTCAAGCTTAACAGGCTTTTCCAGAAGCTGAACTCCTTTGTCTCCTTTGCCCTATTTTGGCTGTCCAAATTAGACTGACAGTTTATTGTGGAGGTTGATGCATCAGAGGTGGACATTGTGACCATCCTGTCCCAGTGCAGCTCACTGTATGGTAAGCTCCATCCGTGTGCCTTTTTGTCTTGTAGATTGTCATCAGCAGAGAGGAAGTACGACGTTAGGAATTGTAAGCTGTTGGCCATAAAGGTAGCATTAAAGGAGTGGAGTCACTGGTTGAAGGGAGCGGAGCATCCTTTCCTCATCTGGACAGACAATAAAAATCTGGAGTATGTTTGCATGGCCAAGAGACTAAACTACCGACTAAACTCTAATTTTCATTGATTCAACTTGACCTTGTCATATCGTCATGGTTCTAAAAATGCTACGCCTGATGCCTTATCCTGCTTGTTTGACACTGACACCACCTTCAAATCTCCTGAGACCATCATGCCCTCAGCTCGTGTGTTAGGGGTAATCACCTGGAATGTGGAGGAGAGGGTTAAGCAGGCTACTAGATACTTACCTGTTCCAACTGGCTGCCTGCCAGACCACTTGTTTGTTCCTCCTGACTCCCGTTCCTAGGTTAATGTCTGGTCCCATGCATCTCATCTCTTCTGTCATCCTGGTGTCAAACTGACTCTCTTTGAAGAGCAGCAAAGGTTTTGGTGACCAGCTATGGAGCGGAATCTTAAATATTATGTGGATCCTTGCCCCATCTGTGTCTTCGGGATACCACCCCCAGTGGAGAAGGTGTTGCTGTGTCTGGCCTCCAAGAACCCCACATCCTGGAGTAAGCAACAGATATGGGTAGAGTATGCCCACAACTCCCTGCCCTGTGCTTCTCATGGTCTCACATCCTTTCAGTGTGCCAGCCTCCTCTATTATCCAGTTTAGAGAAGGAGGTGGGAGTGCTCTCAGCTCAGGCTTTAGTTTGCTGCTGTCGTCGGACGTGGGTCCAAGCATGTTAGACACCTTTGTCAGGCTGCTATCTACTAGAGGTCATCAGATCATTGTCGAGTTCCGGCTCCTCAGTAGCTGTCTACCCGAGATCTCCCTCTCCATGTTGAAAGCCATAAGTTGGCTCCACAATTCATTAGCCCATTCCCAGTTTCCAAGATCATTAATTCATCGGATGTACACCCTACGTTCCAAGTCAGCCGGCTCAAGCCTGTGAGGGAAAGTTTACTAGTCCCTGCCTACCCACCTTGTCTCCGTGAGACGTCGGGGCAGGGGGTTACAGGACTAGGAGGGAGAAGGCAATATCTTGGACCATCTTGAAGGGGGGGTACTGTCACTCCCCTCTCCTTAGGTCATGCCTTTATTTCTACATTTCAGTTATTTCCTGTTTTTTTGTAGTCTCGTTTCAGACTACTCCACTTTGTGATCCTTGTCTGCCTTTATGTCTGTGTGATTGCCTGCCCCGCCACATTGTGTTTCACCTGTGTCCAATTGTCTCTCCCTCCCAGTCTGTATATATTCTCACCTCCTTCCAATTGCTCCTTGAAAGGTTGTCTTGAACCCCAGTGTCAGGGCTCCAGCCTGTTTCTTGTAACTCTCCTGGATTATAGTGTTTTAACCAAGTGTCTCCCAAGGAACCTCCTAAATGGTTGTTGCGTAAGGGCGCCGCCATACGCCAAAATACAGCGAAAAATGGCAATATACCGTCCACCAGAGGGCAGGCTCCAAAAGCGGAAATATAAGGAGAAACCCAATGGCGACTTTACAGGTGTAAACAACATGTTTACAGCCTGGTACAAAAGCTGGCTCCGGTCTCTAGAGCTAAGTTTTTACTACGTGACAACTCTGGGGGGGATGGGATTTTTAATTATTACGTTCGTTTATGCTATCTAAAAACTATTGTTTTACTTTGGAGTAAAAGCCGAAAATAATGGATGTAACGGCCATTGTATTGCCGAATCGTAACAACAATATCAGTAAATAGGGGACCAATGGGCGGATTATATCCACTATATAAACAATCATTGGTTTTGACCTTGTGATTGCCTGCCGTTATTTGGATCCTTCTGCCTGGTTAAACTTACCTAGGTTTTCCTAGGAGTTGCTGTGTTTGAGTCCTTCTTTGTGTACCCCAATTGTAACAAGAATATTTTCTGCACAGTGTAGCCATTTTTCCCAAATTTTCCCCTAATTTTCTTTAATGTAATGGCACACAATGCACATTTATATTACCTTTTTTTTTAGTTTTTTTTTGGGGTAATAGTGGAATGTACAATGAACATTCCTTGGGTCCCAGCCCCCTGTTTGTTTAGCAATGCTTCTGACATGCCTCGATGGCTTCCTGTTAAAAAAAAATTAAAATGATTCAACATTGTAATTGTAACATAATCATCCCCAAAGCAAAGACCAAGAACAAAAGAGTGGTCAACAGTGTCCTGCAGAAAGCATACTGGTATTTCACTCCAGATTTCATGAAAGTATATATTTCTTGCAAGAAATGTCTTGGTTTGTGGAGTAAAGACCCAAACTCTTGAGTTTGCGCTGATAGATAGGGTCAGTGACTAGAGATCACTTATACATGCAAACAAGATGACAGGACTCACACATATATCATAATGAGACTCAAAACAATACTTTTAGATATGTGGTTGATATTGTAATAGGTCTGCTATAAATGCATTAGGTCATTGTTGTACTTAAAGTTTAAAACATTGATCATGGATTAGTGTAATTGTGTAGTGTGTGCAGTCTCATACAATTCATTTAGCCATTAGCCATTAGCCATTAGCCATAACAGTTGCTTAACTCTTTCCTGAGCTGTGTTTTCCTCAGGATCCAGAAACAGTTAACTATTGCGAACATCATCCATCTTGTCTGCTGGCTCAAATTGTTTATGTGTGAGCCAAAGTGGTAGCTTTAAAAAGTTTTGATGCGCTAATCACTATGTGTGTCAGGCAGGAGTGCCCCAGTGCATCCTGGGAGAGCGAGGGCAAGTAAAGGATGAAGACCCAACAATGTGTGGAAAGCTGCCAAATTCACAGTGACTTATAACATTTCTGTTTGCAAGTTAAAGTTATTAAAACTATTGGCATTCCAGTTTTCTGCTGGGAAAAAAACATTTATTTGCTGCTATCTTTCTGTTTGGACAGTACTTTACATATTTCCTCTGCTAACAAGAAGGCTCAGGGGCAGGTCAGGGATGCCAGCTGGGTTAAATCTGTCTGATTGGGGCTAAATATCCAGAATATATGAATGTGGCAGCCGAATAAAGACACTGTCATTTTTTGTGACAGTCACCAGCTGTTTTCTGGTTTCTTCTGTATCTCTGCACTGCTTCACTGTCTGTGTCTGTGTGCACAAAATAGAGACAAGCAAAACAGCAAACTGGCTCCAGCATGCTGAGGAATTGATGCCTTTATCAGACCATAATGACTAGTCTAGCTGTTTTTAGTGTCAGCCTCAAATTTGATACTGTGTAAGTGTTAGTGGCTGTGGTTATACCCCACAATGCTCTCTGCTCTCTGTGTAAAAACAGCTGTAATCTTTGGAAACATGGTGGCTCGAGGTTGTGCAGTGCTGGCAGCTAGTGTTGCCATTTCTGAGACAAGCTACTGAATGGAAGGTTTCACAAGACAAAATATAGAAAAGTTTTTATTTATTTTTAGTACATACTGTTATTGTAGTGCCTAGACCAGCTAATTATCTGATGACTCAAGCAAATGTTTCAGTTGAGTCAAGTGCAACTATAAGTTTTCCAAATAAAGACATTGGCAGCATTATATTAGTGAGGAATATACCATTTATTTTGGCAGAGGCAGAAAAGAAGATCATTAAAGACACTGCTTTATTTTAATGTATGATATCATTTGATATTGTTTTGTATTTGAAAAGAATCAGATTTATTTATGGAGAGAAATTAATTATCTAAAACAAGAGGGTTGTGCTTAATTGCATTAACACATATTAACATAACTTATTTGCGATTCAGATGTAGTTATTGAAGAACTGGGGCAATTTCATCATAATCTAAAACGCACCATTTTAATTGTAGAATTACTTCTATTCTATTAAAAAACTCTCCCAGGACACTTCGAATCCACATTTCTTTATTCAGTGGTTTGTAGAGTTACTTCAAAACGAGAATCTAGTCAAATAAAAGACTGTTTTTATAGAAAGACTCAACTTGATCCATGGCTGTCACTTTAGTAATGTTGTCCCTCATTTGCAAAAAGCTTAGCTCAACTTCAGAATCTACAACTGGGTCACTGAATCAAAGCTTCTTGATGCAATGCACTTGCATCAGCTTGTCACTTCTTGATGCAAGGGCATTGTGAATGAATGACTGCTGGTTGTTTCTCATCTTTTTTGGTGTGACTCCAGGCTCAGTCTGACTTGAACTGGACTTGATGGTCTGCGTAGTCCAAAGATCCATTCCCTTCTATGTACACCAAGGTCAGTAGTAATATACTCTGGTGGAGTAATAATAGCTTACCAGCAGGGCGGCAGTAACTCAGAGGGTAGAGAGGTCGATTCGACCAGTGCCAAACATCCAAAAGCATCATAAAATCCTGCTCTCCCCCGCATACTGTCGTTGTTTCCTTGGGCAAGAAACTTAACCTACCTTACCTGATAAAAAATGTGCATGTATACTAAATTCACTGGAAATTCACATGAGCCAAAAATGTGGTTAAATGTGGTTAAGCGTGTTTAATGATTAAACACGAAACAGACTTTTTGATACAGTTGTCTGTACATATTTCCTTTAGTTGGTAAGTGTAACCAAAAGTGAAACTGATGGATCTTGACAAGCAGTAATGTTCTTAATGTCCTAAAATACAAACTAGTATCTCATCAGCTATGTCTCGCCAATTGGCCTTTAGCAATTTTATAAAGGAAACCATAAACATAGTGTAACATTGTTCATTCTTATTTTGGGGCATATACTTAGAATCTTTTACAGTTTCTTGTAAAAGAAGCCCGTTATTATGTCGTATGTGTAAACACATGGGGAGTTTTTGGTGTCTCTAGGAGGGGTTCTGCTGGCTGCCCGGACTCAAGTGGAAATCATTCTTCATTATCTCGGACTACAGCTGACTGTTGCCCTCTGCACTGGATGTTTTCCTGCTTTGGGCGCATTGACAGTGAGTTAATGTGACTGGATGTTAATAGACATGTTCTATTGGAGTTAATCCAAGCTTAAAGGGGAATGCACTGCAGGACTTTGCTGCTACATCCTCGACAGCCAGCACTCAGGGCAGCCAGAGGAAGTTGGCCAGCCACATAGTTTCCATAAAAGCACTGTAACACACGTTCATGTAAAGTCTAGTCCACACAAAGAGCTATTGTTGGATATGCAAATGAGGACTTTTCATTTGTGGCTCTTTAATGTTGTTCAGATGTGTATAACCTTAACAATAGACATACATGACATACAGTGTCTGTTACATGCATTATCAAGCACTGGACTTGGGTGCATATTGAATAAACACAGAGGCCAGTAAGTTATAAGATACACAGACACAAAGATGAGGTCAACTAGAGGTTTGCTATTGCGCTTTCCAATGTACTTTAGTGAGATATCTGATCATATGAAAGCTTTGTGAAGTTCAAATCTTTTGAAAAAATTGTGCCAACAGCACAGGAGTAAAAAAAACCCTAAAGACACTAATAAGTATCCTAAACTGTTTAACACTTTATAGTTTTCTCAAAGGTAGACTGTAAGTAAAAAGCCACATTTCCAATAATGCAGTACATGTGAGCTGGGTACAATATGGTTGGGTACAAGTAACCACTAAGGTTTTGTTTCTGTATGAGGTATACATGTATTTGACCCAAACTTTAAAAACTGATATACCATTGAAGTCTACTTCCCAACAGCTAGAAAAAGAAACAAGTAAACCCTAATTGGTAGTAATGCATGTCTAGAGTTAGCTGTATTCTGCTGCAACAAACATTAGAGATTGTTTCTGGTTTATTTCCAGTTCTCTGAACTCTAAATTCTGAGACTAACTTACAAATGTATTCACTCTATCCAAATCATTAAATTCAGGTGAGCCAATCACTTCAATAGCCACAAATGTATAACATAAAGCACCTAGGCCTGGAGACTACTTCTACAAACATCTGTGAAAGAATGGGTCACTCTCAGGAGCAGCATGGTATCGTGATAGGCTGCCACCTGTTCAATAAGTCCAGTCATGAAATTTCCTCACTACTAAATATTCCATAATCAACTGTTTGTGGTACTATAACAAAGTGGAAGTGATTAGGAATAACAGCAACTCAGCCACAAAATGATAAGCCATGTAAAATCACAGAGCGGGGTCAGCAGATGCAGGGTTGCCAACTTTCTGCAGAGTCAATAGCTACAGACCAAACAGTCCAAACTTCATGTTCAGATGAGCTCAAGAACAGTGCGTAGAGAGCTTCATGGAATGAGTTTCCATGGCCTTGCATCACCAAGTGCAATGGTGTAAAGCACGCCACCACTGGACTCTGGAGCAGTGGAGAATGGTTCTCTGAAGTGACCAATCACGCTTCTCCGTCTGGCAATCTGATGGACGAGTCTGGGTTTGGCGGTTACCAGGAGAACGGTACTTGTCTGACTGCATTGCGCCAAGTGTAAAGTTTGGTGGAGGGGGGATTATGGCGTGGGGCTGCTGTTCTGGAGTTGGGCTCGGCCCCTGAGTTCCAGTGAAAGGAACTGTTAATGCTTCAGCATACCAAGACATTTTGGACAATTTAATGCTCCCAACTCTGTGGGAACAGTTTGTAGATGGCCCCTTCCTGTTCCAACATGACTGCGCAGCAGTAACAAAGCAAGGGCCATGAAGACATGGATGAGCGACCTAAACCCAATGGAACACTTTTGGGAGGAATTAGAGCGGAGATCAGTGAACATCAGAGTCTGACCTCACAAATGCACTTCTGGAAGAATGGTAAAAACATTCTCATAAACACACTCCTAAACCTTGTGGAAGGCCTGTTATAGCTGCAAAGGGTGGGCTGGCATCATATTAAATCCTATGGTTTAAGAATGGGATGTCACTCAAGTTCATATGCATGTGAAGGCAGACAACTTACTTACTTACAATATTTTGGCATTAAAGTGTAAGTTTTCTACAGGGACTTTCATGTCATAAGTTATGCTAAAAGCGAAAACAGCTGTGGTTAATAAATTCTATATTTGATAATGAAAAAATTACATTAAGCATTTTCTACTTGGAATATGATATATACCACAAGGGGCTTGTTGTATACTGTTGATAAAAGTAAACAGCTCTAAAAGCATGAAATACTGGTTTGAAATGCTCTAGTCGAAATGTGCATAAAAGTTTATTTTTAAAAAAACACCGATAATAGACCTTGTGTAAGCTGGTTTCTATCAAAGCAAAGCAGATACAATACAATGTTGGAAGTCACTTTTCTTTTTGTAGTATCAATGAAAATTTATTTAAAACCCACATTAAAGTCTGGTCCTAACTTAAAGGCTGTGAGTGGGTGATGTTAAAGTTTTGCAAATTTGCTTAGATCCTCATGGTTTCTAGCAGCTGGCTGACAAGATTTGCTGAGAAAGAATGAAGCCAAAGTATGCGTGTGAGGAGGCAGGAAGAGCCACGTCAAGCTGCAGAGGCATTCAGTGTTTATATAATCTCACCTCTATCCCTCCACTTCAACCATTCAATCCTCCTCTGCTCATAACACATTTGTCAGCTTTTGTTCAGTGAGAGTCCGGACTGGGGTTTGAACACTGGGTCTCTATTCTGGTCCAGATGATGTGACTCTGTGTGACTCTGAATTTCCTGTTGGAGGCTTTCTGCTTAACACCAAACAGACCTTTCTTCAGTCCTCTTTCGGTTCTGTTCTGTGTGTAGAAGGGTGTGCCGGAAGACAGTTATCACACCCTGCTTTTGAACTGTTTCCAAATGATTAGAGGAAAAGGCCAATACATTATATAATAAGTTTTTTTGTGAGCTTCACGAGTTATTGTACTGTTGTTGCATTTATCATGGGATACACTCTTGCTTAATGAGACCAAATGTGGGTCTCTACAGTTGCTCAATCATACCACTAGTGAACGATCCATCTAGTGTCTGTGTCTGTGTCTCTGTATCCAGGTCAAGGATCTGTCTGTTCTGGGCCTGAGCTTGAAGTTTCTGCCTTTTTTAGGTAAATTTTACTAAATGATCAGCTCCTTGAGGGAACCATGTTTGTGCTATTGGGCAATATAGACCTATTTTCTTTGCTTGTTTCTAAAATTAAGTGCTGTCTGGATTGGTTGCAGTTAAAAAACCTTACAGCGCTCAATGTAATTCTAAATTTGCCAGTATGTAGATGACTTTTATTCACTTTGTAGAATGATTTAAATCCTGTTTTCTTAAAATCCTCAGGGTACCAAGTACTGACTAGCTCCAGCTAAGGCGTTTTCCACATAAACAAGAGCGCAGACAATTTCTTCTCACAACAGAAAATCAAGAAAATTATTGGACGTTTTCACTAAATCTGAAAGAAATATAAAACGTTTTATAGGAGTAGGCCCAGTTCACCTTTTCATTGTACTTCAAATCTATGCAGAGGTAGATTCATCATATAGAGTATGTAATTTAATTTGTTATATCTATTTCTCTATATACAGTTGTGCGTTCACAATAAGTTATTTATAAGTTTCCATACCTTGGCAAAGTTTGTGATATTTTTTCAGAGAGAATTTACACAAAAACATCTCTGTTACTCATAGTAAGTGGTTGGGTGAAGCCATTTATTGTCATTTTAAATTATAATGACAACAGAAAGTACCCAAATCAACCCAGATCAAAAGATATATACCCTGATAATTTTGGCCTGATAACATTCACACAAATTGACACAAAAGGGTTTGAATGGCTTCTAAAGGTAACCATCCTCACCTGTAATTTGTTTGCCTGCAATCAGTGTGTGTGTATAAAAGGTCAGTGAGTTTCTGACAAACACCTGCATCTTTCATCCAGTGCTGCACTGATGTTTCTGTATTCTGAGTCATGTTATGTATCAGCTAGTTAAAATTTTAGACACTTTAGGCAATTTAGTATTTCATGAGAGGACCACACTGGGTCGTACTGGAAGGTAGGCGGTTTAATTCCTGCTATCCCCACAGTTCATACTGTCGTTGTGTCCTTGGGCAAGTCTATGTTTAAGTTTATGTAAGTCATTTTGGATAAAAGCATCTGCTAAATGAATAAATGTAAAATGTAAATGAAAAATAAAAAGAATTGTCAAAGGATCTGTGGAAAAAGGCAATTGAACTGTATAAAACAGGAAAGGGATATAAAAATATATCCAAGGAATTTAGAATACCAATCAGCAGTGTTCAAACTTTAATAAAAACCAAACCAAGGTTAGGTAGACCAACAAAAATTGAAGCCACAACTGTGAGGAAAATTGTCGGGATGCAAAGAAAAACACACAAATACAGGACTCGCTGAAAAAGGTGTGATTGTTTTAAGATGCAGAATTAGGAAGCACCAGAAGAAAAATGGACTTCATGGTTGAAGGCCATTACTAGACAAATGCCACAAAGCATCCAATTTACAATACGCCAAACAGCAGAGAGACAAGCCTCAAAACTTCTGGAACAAAAGCATTTGGTGTAGAGACCAAAATTGAACTTGCCACAACTATAAATGTTACATTTGGAGAGAAGTCAACAAAGCCTATGATGAAAGGTAGACCATTCCTCATGTGAAACATGGAGGTGGATGGCTGATGTTCTGGGGATGTGTGGATGTGTAAGCTACAAAGGCACAGGAAACTTGGTAAAAAATTGATGGCAAGATGAATGCAGCATGTCATTAGAAAATACTGGAGGAAAAATTGCACTCATCAGCCCGTGAGCTGCGCATGGGACATGCTTTGACGTTCCAACATGACAATGATCCAAAGCACCAAGTCGACCTGGCATTGGCTACAGCAGCATAAAGTAAAGGTCCTGAGCTCAATATCATTGAGCCACTCTGGGGAGATCTCAAATGTGAAGTTCATGCAAGACAGCCCAAGAATTTACAGGAACTGAAGGCTCTTTGCCAAGAAGAATGGGTAGCTTTACCATCTGAGAAAATAAAGAGCCTCATCTACAACTACCACAAAAGACTTCAAGCTGTCATTGATGTTAAAGGTGTCAATACACAGGATTAAGAACTGGGGTATGTAAACTTTTTATCAAGGTTATTTGGGTAGTTTCTGTTGTCATTATGATTTATTAAGAGTAAAAACAGTTGTTTGGCAATTAAAGGCTTGGGTGAAAACATTTTTGTGTTATCATTCATATTCTCTGAAAAATGGCCAAAAAAATCACAAATTCTTGAGAGCACAACTGTACTGTATGTGCTATTCATATGCCAACATATGTGCAAGTGATTTATTATGTATGCAAGCAGAAGGAATGGAAAGCTCAACAGGAAAGATGTCCATCTTATAATCACAAAACCATCCATGTGCACAGGAGCTCGGGGGTCTCATAAAGAAGCTACTGCTGGCAGATGCCTTCAGCGTGCTGTTTTATGGGAGGGCATCAGGGCCAAGCGCACAGACATGTGTTTTCATGCACTGGGAGAGTGGAGATGACCTGAAGCTAACTAGAGTAGACCCATTCTCAGGTTCACCAGGGAGAATAATAATCACTTTGTAGACACCAAGGTGTAACAAGCCATGATTGCTGCCATTAAAACATCAAACAAGTTTAATTCAGTTAATATTATGAGGGGTGTAAAGTAGACCAAAGCAGTGTGCTGTGCTTAAATTTAATTGTCTGTAGACTATAAATCTCAATAATACATCAACAATACCTTTGCAAGTCTATAACTCAACACTAATTGTTGTATTGGCAATCAAGCATAAGGCTATTGGTAAGCTAGTCTTTCCATGCATTCAATTTTCATGAGAGGTCTAGCAACAATACAACTTCCTCAAAGAAGTATCAGCTTACAGTTATGATGTATGCATTGGGATATATATTGTATATTTCTGACCTTGTTTCCTAAGGTTTTTGGAGGATTAATATTGTCACCCTATCCCATAAATATGTTTGACATTTTATTACAGCACTAAATCTGTGGGGTTTAACTTTTACTTTTGTCAAAGCATCAATGTAAATCTAAAATCACCTAATTTCACATGACTTCATCTTAACTTTGGGGGATTGTGAATTCCTAAGGTATTACAACAATAAAAAAAGATTTTGTTTTTCTCATTTTGTGCTCTTGGATTCCCCCTGTCCAGTATTGCTCACATTGGCGCTTGACATAAGTCCTTTACAACACGTGTTTGAGGTTTCATATCTGTATGGTTTTGATTTAAGAAAGAGCTAATACTCCGAGGGCGCGCTCCTGGGATATTCATTTCAGCCAGCGCACAGTGCGCACAGTGTACTCCGAATATGAGTCATCTCTGGGAGGTGTTCTTTTTCTCCTGAGTTGCAAAAGGAATATGAAGCTTTAATTATCTTCCTTTCAAGTCAATTATCAGATTACTCCCTTCTTGAGAGAACAGAGTTACATCTTTTTTGTATACAGACTTACAAGCCCAGCAAATTCATGTTAACATTAGAAAAAAAACATACTTTTATTTCCTGTATCTTTTTTGTGATGTGACCATGTGTGTTTACTCCCAGCGGCGGCACCGACAAAAGCTCTGTGTGCCAACCTTTGGAAAACGAGTGGGCGAGGTGACTCTCTTGTGAAGCGCACAGCAAATATTAATCTGGGCTCAACCAGGTTCATATGAGACCTCTTTAGAGGATATTGTCTGTCCTCACATCAGTGCGTCTGTGAACAAGCACTATCTTGTTTAAATCTCCCCTTCCCCCTCGTCTGTCTGTGTGTATGCACCTTCACTGCTTGTTTCATCTTTTCCCACCTGCAGCCAGAACCTGCTCATTCATCATATAGCTCCCTTCCTCCTTCTCACAGCTTATCATGATTTACTGTGTTTATATAAACCACCACACTCCTACAATACATTAAGGTTTTAAGCTGTAAGTCCATTAAATGGTCTATAGGCTATAAATAATGTTTCACTTTAAAATATTCTCAATTGTATTAAAAATATGGTGCTTGCTATTGTAAATTCAAACAAAACAGAGCGTCTGTAATGGAATAAAGGTCTATTGGCTACTCACAACAGTCTGGATAGAGAATAAAAAAGAACCAGTGAACTAACTGGCTAACACCATTAATGTTGCCATTGACACCAATATGGGTAATAATAATGCATCTAATTGGCAGCATTAGAGGCAATTAAGGCAACGGCGAGTAAAATACAAGATCGCATGCTGAGGGTCATAGTGCGCCTTCTCTATGCATAACGCAGAAATAAACCTAGAAGACAAAAGCCTTTTTGCCGTGCTGTGCCAATGTACATTGAAAATAATGGGCAGCCATATTTATTTAATTTTTTTTACTCATTCAGTATCCTGTTCTAATGATACATCTATGATTATGTCTGCTAAAGCCTGTCCTCAACAAGGAGAAAACAAGCGTCTCCCATGGAACCTCTCTTAAATTGGTCGTTGCGTAAGGGCGCTGCCATACGCCAAAATACAGCGAAATATGGCGATATACCACCGTCCACCAGAGGGCAGGCTCCAATAGCTGAAATATAAGGAGAAACCCAATGGAGACTTTACGGGTGTAAGAATCATGTTTACAATCTGGTACAAAAGATGGCTCAGGTCTCCAGAGCTAAGTTTTTACTATGTGACAACTCTGGGGGTGAATTTTTAATTATTACGTTCGTTTATGCTATCTAAAAACTATTGTTTTACTATGGAGTAAAAGCCAAAAAGCCTGGATGTAACGGCCATTTTATTGCCGAATCGTAACAACAATATCAGTAAATAGGGGACCAATGGGTGGATTATATCCACTATATAAACAATCAATGGGAGAAACACACACTCAACAGACTCTGATCAAAACAGAGCTACTATTGTTACACTTAGTGTCAGGCCCTACAGTTTTCCACAACATTTTCTTTTGGATGTCATTTTTGCTTTCTAAGATCATAAATAGGAGTATAAAACTGTATAAAATAGAAAACACAGCCACAATAGTAAAAGGTTTTGACTGAGTTGCTGTGATCTGCATTTGTATGTGCTCAAATGTAACATAAATATTTTTTTAATTTTATAAAAAAAAAAAAAAATTATAATTTTTTATTTTTATTTTTTATCCCAAACGGTTATCATTAGTGTTATTAAATAATTGTATCTTATCTGTTATTGAATGGGGTCTTGTTTTCTCCGGGGCGTTGCCTTACCACTACAGGCAGTGTAGCTAACAGCAGCTGTGGCTAAAGCCTTCTTCTTATTTAGCTTTTTTTTTTCTAGTATCCTGCTGTTGAGTGATTGGAGTCCATTTGTCAGTGCTGAAACTACACTTGGGAACAATAAAAACAAAAAAAAACTACACTTGTTTTAGCTTCTCCCTTCTTTTGTGTTCTTTGTGTATCTAATTGATCCACCCTCAGAACAACTTGTAGATTTAGTAAATTAGCCCAAGAGACGTGTGGATATCTGCCAGCATGAGGAGATCCAAAGAGGAATGGGATTACTGATGTGGCTCATAGATGATTACGCTCTGCCAATGAACAAGGTTTAAAACGTTTTACCCTAATGCATAGGTACTTCATCAGTTCATTTAACATAGAGAGGATCCTACAAAAGTGTGTCCAAGATTCTGTTATGGGAAAAACAGATATTTGAAAAAGAGCAAATAGAGAATATTTTATTTAGAGTGAAGAAGCCCATATTGTTCATCTCTCAGAATGTATCTTGGCGTGCAGTTAAATAAGTAAAATATGTGGTCCCAGACCAAGACAGGCTTTCTGGTCCAGGGTTGGTGTATCACAATAACAGCCTGATCTGTGACTGACCCTGCATATAATTAAAATGATATTTTACTTTAACGGCTTCTTTACTGATTATTGCACTCGGACTAGCAATGACAGGCAGTCGGAGCCATGTCACTGTTAGAGTTGTAAGCTACAACTGAAATATAGTCAACAACAGGCAGTATCTATATGCATAAAAAAGGAAGAAAACAAAAAGGAATAGAGATATAATTGTGGTTTGGAGAAGAGACAATTTTGGTTCTAGTGTGACAAAGAAATAGCCCCTCCAGCCAGACTGCTTTCTTATTGTATTGCATGCACAGAGAAATTGGTCTGGAATTGTCCTTTCTGCTCTGTATTTTGCTCCAGCTCTTTCTTCCAGGGCCAATCGTAGTGAGGGAGGCGGGATTTTGTTTTGCGTCATATTGACATGTGAGAGAGATAGTCCTTGGAACCAACCTAATGTTCAACAGTGCTAACGAAATTGTCCAATGGACTGATGTCGCAAAGGGACATGGTCATTTTCTTCATTCTGAACTTCAAGTAAAAATATAGTGTATATAATGTAGGAAACAAGACACAAAAAAAATCTTGGTTATGTAGTGACTTAAAATAAGATAAGATAGGACTTTATTGATCCCACAGAGGGGAAATTCACTTGTACAGCAGCTCTTGAACAGGTAAAGTTCAAAAAGTAATAGAAAGGTGTGCATGCAATAGAATAAAAAAGTATGTACAATCTCAGCAGGATAATAATAAAAATCATATTTTTTATAAAATATGACGACAACCACAATCTCTAACATCCACATATCAACCCTATTTTTCATGGTTCTCCATCCTCATGTATATTCAGTTTAATTCCCTGAGCTGACCAGCAATGTTCTATAGAAGACACAACAAATGAATCCCTTCCTTTTCTGTCCAATCTATTATGAGTCAAGATTCCTAGAAGGTGACTAATGCTAAATCCATCAGGGTCTTCAACTTGATAATTGCACTAATAACTACTTATAGTGGAACTCCCAAACCATTGCAAGAGAAAATAAAACAAATTTGTTCCATATTCTTTTTTCACAGACATGTTATTTTGAAAGCAGACCAGATCATGCGCAACATGGTGACACAAGAAAAAATGTCAGCGTCATCTGTGTTAACGTAACACTGGGGACTTTTTTGGGGCCTACAGCTGGTTGCAATTAGTTAGTCAACTCCTGCTGTGTGGGAGTTGACATATTATTGTGATTATATGTTTACAATGTTTTGTGTAAGGTTGCTTTCACCATACCCATATAACACTCTGATTACAGCTGCACACTGTTCTGTACATACATGGAACGTGACTCGAGTAACAAACCCATTTCATAACAAGAACAAATTAAAGGGCAATAAAAGACACACAACAAAATGGATGTTTCATTTTTTGAAATGTTACGGCGGCTGAGCCCACTAATGGAACATAATACATTTGACTATTCATATGTTCTGGCTGGGGATGCTTTTATGACTCAGAATGCGCTCTCAGCACTAAGTTGATGAATGTGCCCAGAGACTGTATAAATGTGTTTTATTGCTTGAGTACATCACTCTAGTTTTGTCTCTGCACCACACCCTGCACTACCAGAATAAAATTTCACCAAATGAATTTTAAAGTGCCACTACAATTGCCCAAAGCATCTGAGTTGTGCAGAATCAGAACGTATGAGTGCAGACATACTAAGCTTTGAGGTATGTTTCCTTGTTTTCACATCATACTGGACGGAACATGGAAAAGTTGGAGTTGCTTTCAGCTTGTTGCCTTAACAACAGAAGGAAAGTTCCCCTTACCACACACACACCCCTCCCTCTTCCCGGAGCCTGCCCTTTTTAGGCTGTTCCTCTTTCTTTTCCATGTTAAAGGGGGGATAGTATGACAGCTTTTCCTGCTTCTTGTGGATTGGTTTGGAGCTCGTAGAAGAGAAGAAAAAAACTCCAACTTTGAAAGGAAGTTACCACCTCTTCCAACCTCTCAGTGTACACACACACGCTCGTCCAGACTTGACCACAGCAGCAACAGAGGCTCAACAGTCAAAGGGCTGCTCATAATGCCGTGTTTCTTTTTACATTTGGAGGGAAAAATGGGCAAGGATTTGATGTTTGCCTGAGGCGCTTGGTTTGGATACAACGGCTTTTTGTCATCCCAGACCGGTGAGTTTTACACTTATAAAACCACTTTTACATCAATGCTTGAAAGTAACAGTCCCAGTGGGGTCCAGTTTGTACCATGATACTATGCATGTATTTTTATTTGAGTTAAGAAAGTTTTTCCAAAACTAATGGTTACTCTAGCATCATTTAGAAGTTCTTTGAGTGAAGGTAAAACTTTTTCTATTCTAAATATGATGCTCTGGTTTTCCTTTAGTTTTAATCCCATATCAATATGTCCCACTTTTTTCCTTAGACTAAGCTAAATACTTACAGCAGTAGTCATGCTAGATACGAGTTTGAGCTACATTTTATGAACTGGTGCCAAAGAGGAGCTGATGCTGTACTTACTGTATTCTCGAGACAGGATGAGAGAGGCTTGCTTTCCGGTGCAGCTGTGCACTTTTGGCAAACCTTGTGCCGATGAATTAGTTGTCACCTCGCTACAATCAAATCAAACATCCTGTCTTTTTATTTTCTATTTTTGGTTGAACAATAACACGCTGAAGCAATTAAAGACAAGTGAGAGGAAAGACGTCCTGACATTTCACAGTGTACACATGGTGCATATGGTTTGATTTTCCTCATTGACAACAGCAGCTGACCATATCCTTCAGGTCCCATTACTTTCTCCACGGTTCCAGCAGATGTTTAAAATGCTCAAGAAGTATCAAAGTTGGTGCTAAAAGTCATAACCTGGGAGTTGTCTAAAATTTCAGATGGCACTGTGATTGATGTGGTAACAACTTCTTGCGTCTAGATGTAAAGTGTTGTTAGCTATTAACTATTTTAAACTTTAGACAATGAGAAGCAATGCAGTGTAGTAAAAACAACAAAGTGTGCAGCAGCCTTTCTTTCTCTCCATCCTTATCAGGGCGAGACCGAGGTGGCAGCTGCAGTGAACCGGGCTACTCTCTGGGGTCTTTTTCAATTTACGCTATCTGAGTGGGCCGGCAACACTTTAGCTGTGCCTACTTAAGTCAATCAGATAACCTTGTACAGGATAAGTGTGAATGCTTAGTTAAGAAACCCCTCCAAGGCTGCTGGGCTGTAGAGAGATGACTCCTGAATGACCTCTCTGAGCTATTGATACCAGCACACTCGGCTCTCCCCTCTCCCAAAAGCCCACTGACTCACTTATCAGACGACATGTCCTATCTGTCCTGAGGATGATTGTTAACCTCCTCCTGTTTACTCAGAGGTCAAAGGTCAGAGACACTCGTTTTAGCTGCTTGTCTCAAATCCCATGGCACCAATATGTTTGCGAGTGAAAGACACATCTGTGCAGATCATGGGACAACTCCATAAGACAAATGATTCGACCTCTAGTATTACAAAGACACTTAAACAGCAACCTCCCTAAATCACAAACAAGACATTTGATGATGCTTCCCTGTTCTATCAGCATTTAATATCTTTCACACCAATGTCAAGATGTTCTAATAGGTCTTGTGGTAATCAAATCCATTAATTTTTGCTTAACCGAAGGCTACTGTTAACAGGCAGCGTGTTGTCGTAGCTCTTGACTCCCTCTGGTGGTACAAAGTGATATAACAGGCTGTGTAATGAAGTACTTAAGTGATTTTTTTCATTTACTTTCACAGTTTAGTACGTTGACAGCCTTGATTGTTTCACCAGGCTCATGTCCAGTCCATTTTGATTTAAGCATTTTGTTCTTCTGCACTATTATTACTTCGCCTTGCAGGGAATTCTGGGAATTTCAATGCTTTTGTAATGTTTATCCAACAGAAAATGTCATAGCAAGTTTTGGGCAAATCAATTCCCGCCGCTTTTTAACTTTTTAGCCTTATGTTACACTTTTGCAATCTACTTTATCTGTTTTGGCAAAGTGTCCACACAACTTACCAAGGACCTCAACTCTTTTCAAACGTTTTTTCATCACTACGTGGAAGCATCAATTTTTAGAGGAACACTGTGAAGAATTGATTGGTGAGGCTGTGATAATGGGGGCTTATTGCACATATTCAGTCAATGACACAGAGCCTTGGGGGTCGGAGATCAGCAGGGAATCAGCTGATCCCTTTGAACATCAGCTACAGCCCCGGCTTTTCTGCACAACACAGCAGCCCATTCAAACAACAGCCCAGACACTTAACCATAATGACTTTTATGAGCAATTAGACAAAGTATGCTGTAGTTTGTTCAGTTTAATAACCACTTAAATATCATAAAAATGGGTTCAGTCCTTTTAAGCTGGGATAGTTTTGACGTAGAATTAGCACTAGGAGTTTGAGAAATGAACTGTCTGAAACTGGTATTTAGCCAGTCGCCCATCAAGCATTGCTGCCTTACAGGACATGGGGCTTACTGCAAGCTGTTTAAGCTCACACAGAGACTTGACTGACAAAAGCCAGTGAGCCTGAGCTTAAATTCCTAACCTTGTTATATGCACTTGCCAAAAGATATGCTAGAAAAGCATCCATACAAGCATGTATGGATTTTCATGTTATATAATACAACATAAAGTATCAATTCCAGGATGACAGTCTCAGATGAGCTATTAAAATGAAAGAGTTGATTCTGTGTTTATATAGTGTAGTCTGCCAATGATAAGACTGACACAAGCCCTGAAAATCAGCAACATGCATCACCATATCCAAAGGATTTGTGCTGTCCCTTAGGAAACAGTCCTGGCTTCACAGTATGGTGGTTTAGAGTTTCAAACTTCAGGTGGTGATTAGTCAATGGTAAAGAACACATGACATTGTATCAACTGCATTCCTACTACATAGCCAAGTGGGATCTTTGGAAAGCATTTCTACAGCTGCAGTGCTCTGAGGACGTACATCACTATTTTAACTACAGAAGAACTGGAGTGAATATAAGTTTTACTGACCTGTAAATTGTAAACTCCACTGTGACTTTCCCCAGTTTCAAATGGTTTTGCTGTATTTTAGCTTTTTAAACAATGGGTTCACAATTTGGTCAAAATACATCTTATAAATATTTATAAGCTACGTTTTGCTGAGGCCAGAGAATAACAATAGTAAAGGCACTTATAAGGCATATCTAAATTAAGTGTTATGATGTTTTATTGTATAGGATTAGTGGCATCTAGTGTTGAGGGTAAAGACTGCACATTTTAGTTTTGTTTTTTGTTACTCTTTTACTAGCCCAAAACTAACACTAACCCATAATTTCCTGACTGATTTTATCCTAATAAAACAGCGTCAAACAGAGTCAACCAATTCACCACGCAAAATAAAAAATACACAACATCATTAAAGTTAGACAGATTTTATGCTTTTAATTTCTGCGCTGTGTAAGCAGACAAAGTCAGTCCTGGAATAGGATCTTTCCCAGTAGCATTTTAAGCTGCCATGTCACCTTTTTAATAAGCTCAATGGCATATACTGTCGAGCCAGTCATGGAAATGGCACGTTTTTGTTCCATGAAGCAGTATAATCTGATGGGTTGTTGTAATTGGTGCAGTATGTGGCACATGTACAGTGCTGGACACCAGCCCAGATCAATGAATGTGAGGAATCACAGCTCTGTTTGCGCAGCCTGTAGTTTAGGATGAAACACAACTCCCTGCTCTTTAGATAATCATGAGGGATGCTCACATGAATCAGCATCAGCCCACAGGAACATATAGAAACGTGTAACGCAGACGGCACACAGAGATTTACTGTACACACACAAAATAAACTTTGTCAGCAGCACACACAGCTGTCCTGCTACTGCCATGAGCATAGCTGGATATTCTTGACTGTTACTACGATAACATAAGTATAAAGATGCAATATGTTGTCTTAATTTATATAAAAAAGCAGTGTGACTCACATCAGGAGCACATCTGGCTGCTATTAACCACTTGCCCTAACCTCAAGCTCAGTCCCGTATCTCCATTACCCTCTTATTACCTGCTGTAGCCCACAAAAAAAGCTCTTTGCAGAACAGACGTTGGCCTGTGGTTTACTTCTCATGACACAAAGATTCACATGGGATTATTCAGGGCAAGAACTTCACACCACCTTTTTTAAATAAACAAACCATTCTTTGTCAAAAAGTGTATCTTAAGTCAAATAATGCTTTGATTCTTGGTTCACCCCTGGCAAAGTCCTTGTCCTGTCCTTGAAAGCAAAGTTGTTGTTCATTGGGTCAAAAAAGAACTTGCCCGAAGACAAATGCAGAAACAAAGTGTTCTCTTAGTTTTATATTAAACAGTAAAACATTCAAAAAGCTTGGATAAGATTGGATTTGTTAAAGTTTGACTTGACAAACAATGTTCAGACCTAAGTTATTCCCAGTTAAACACAATGGAGAAGATACAAGGTTGGACAAGTTCAGTGACTCAAGTTGAGTACTTGCAGCTGGCACAGGGTCATGCATGGTTCATATGGGTTTGGTTTTACCTGAATACACTCATGCAGAAGAATTTTCACAGAAGAGCAACAATCATTCCGAAGACAACAGGAATTTACACATGGCTGTAACCATAGTAAAAAAAAAAGTGGACAGTGAGAACAGTGGAAACGTATGTGGTCAATTTTATAACCTAACTGCATGAATCCCATCTGCTGATTCCTCTTCTGTTATACAAGCTTTAATGTACTTAAAGACATATTGCATACATATGACAACTCTACATTAACTGTGGATTGCATGCATATTAAAGTTAAAGTAGTGGATCTAAATGTTTTAAATGAACGTGATTGATTGATTGTCTGTGTTTCTATGTAAAAACCTCTCTTGAAACAACAATTGTCCTGGATGTTTCCCTCAGCTACAATTGACTCTAGACTTCTGTGACCATTTAAAGATAAGCAGTAGACGTAGCCCAGCCATTTATATTGCTTTTTGAATCTGTACAAAGAATTTGTCTTGTCTTTGTAGATTCATGTTGGATTTCCACAAGGCAATAGCAATAGAGACAGAATAAAGTGCCTCTGGATGCAACAGAATACAATGGATCACCTGAAGCCCACCCCAATAAAAGATTAAGATTAATATGGCAGGATTTTTCCCATGTGGTAAACTAAGGGAAGGAATCAGTTTTTTGCAACTATCTATATACGCCAGAAATTTGGGGAATGTTGTGCTTGACCTTTGAACTATGGCCTTTTCCCAAATATGGTCTTTACTTCTTTCCATAAACCCAGTCTGGCTAATGTTACAGTTAACACAGTCTATAGTTGAAACCCAAGATCTTATGTCAAAGAAGAAATATTGATTGTATTTCTTAACATAAAGGTCACCTACAACTTTTCTGCTGCATAAAAACTTACAGCTTTTCCTTTGAAACGAACACTGTCACCCCCTGGACTTTCATGAGTGTTTTTACAGACACTGGCAGCAGATCGTAGTTTGGATGATTGTTCTGTTTATCGAGCGGAAAGCAGTTCCCTTCACTTCTGCTCTTTTGTGAGGAGTATGTTTTTGTACTTGGAGTTCTTTGCGCTGGCTCGTCTACAGGTGTGATGAATGGCTTGCTAAAAATCCAGCAGATATTTTTGTGATAGGGTTTCAGATTTTTGGCCGTTTGTAGGTTGCTGTTGATCATTCACTGAGGGAATGTGGACATGACTGAGTTGAGACGAAGCTTAGAGTCAGTATATTTTGTTAAACCCGTTGTAATGTTGGAAAAGTAAATAATCAACACAAATTACTCCCTTTGGAAGGTGTCCATCATTAAACCCAGGCACTTTCTTTTCAGTAGCTTGGTAATAAATGCTAAATGTTGTGAATATAAACAGATTAACAGACTTTTTTGATATCATCAAAAATTATTTATGTTTCAAGACATTTGCACCCATTGATTCATAAATGTTTTAATAATTCTGGTCATTATTTGACCACTCATTTTCCTGAAAGCCCATGGACAGACACCACTTGGGAACCATTATCTGTTTCGACGCTTCTTTTAAACATAGTGACATGTTGAGACCGTCCTACCTTAATTTCAAATTGGTTTGATTTCATAAATAATCTTGAGGTGGAGGAATATTTCTCTCTTTATTGAATGCTGATGTAGCTGTAGGTGAGCAGCACCTCTGCTACTACACTGCTACTGTTTCATGGAGACACGCAAATGGAATCCAGTTGGTGTCGGCCATAAAAATCTTGATAAAACATTACTGTCTGCACTGTTTTCATTGTTTTTATCTTAGTCTGTGCATGATGAGGTAGCCATTATCTGCTGATTTGTCCGCTGATACTAAATAGCAAGTCAGGCTGACAACTGTCATGATGTACAAACCATACAATAGTCGTACTGAAAAAGGAATATACTGACTATGGTAATTATGTTTTCTGAGCCAAACCCTCTGCAATGGTCAAGTTTACGCTCTGCCGGTCATTAGCATTACTAGCTACACTCTGTAGTTTAGTTGATCTCTGTGGCTTTGTAGGCCAATTTTTATATATGACTTTTATATATGACTCAATTTCTGACTGAAATTGATGATAATGTCATGTCTTATGGCCCAGTATCTAGTGTTACAATTTTATTAAGTCAAAACACAATAGATACATTCCTTTATTTTGATCAAAACCACAGAAAGGTTAGACCAGGAACTGTTAGGGCTGTGTAAAAATTTTGACTATTAAAACTATGTATTTCCTTCTGCAGTTCAGTGTTGTCACAAAAGGACATTTTAATCAAACCTTTTAATCTTTCGTGTGGCCTGATAACATATACTGAATCAGACTGAAGCGTTGGATCTTCTTGTGTGTGTAAAAACACCTGTTGTCACACAGTTAACAAAACATAACCAGGCAAGTAATCTGGGGGAAAGGTTCCTGTTATTTTGAAACAAATTTTTTGGACATGTGCCCGTGGAATGAGCCAGCTGATAAATCACTCAACTGGATTGTACAGTTCAGTCATCCTGTCTTACAAAACTGATCCTAAACAATGGTGATGATGGCCTAAGAAAGGCTTTGACCCAAACGTCTCAGCGGAAAAGGACAAACCTTGTGGGAAGGAAGGAGACATTGTGGTTGCTGGAGAGTGGATAACAACAAAAATATTACACTACGTGACGGTACACTTAAGTAAACAAAGTCAGAAATAACGCCTGACCTTTTTCTCGGTTCACTGACAAGAACCTGAACCCTACAACTTCACACAGACCTCGAATACTGACCCACTGATGGGTGAAAGAACTTGTTAAAGACCGTTGTAGCTTCAGATGACAGTAGACTGAGTTTGTAGAGCCAGAACTGATCAGTCAAGAGTTCAAGAAAGAATGGCAGTCACAAAGCTAACTGTTGCTCAATGGGATGCTAAAGTGCAGGTCAATTTTATAAGCAATATTATATCCTTAGTAAACACATTAAAGAAGGGCTGAGATATTTGGCGATTCAGAAAGTAAGTGTTAAGTAGTCTCGTTGGAGTTACTAGTTTCCTTGGTAATTGTTAAGCTTTCTGTCTGTCAAAAAAGAGGAAGTGAATGTTTACAAGTCAATGCACTGAAGAGCAGATGATGGAGATGCCTGATTGGTTGACCCCAGGATTTGCGGTCAAGAAAGAGCCAATAACAAGGCACAAGGGACAAGAAGAATACGTATTCAACATCCTTCAAGCCTGTTGAATACCTTTTGCAACATATCTTTTGCAAAAAGATATGTTGCAAAAGGTCAGGTCAAATCAGTGGAATGTTAAATTTGCAACACTTTTATCCCAAGGTTTTACAATAATCTTTACCAACTGCACAATCTGAAGCAGTAGAATACACTGAAGTTGCTTGAGTACTTTTGTCTGACGAAAGCACCAACTGGTTTAGAAATTTTTGAGCATTTCTAAACCAGTTGGTGTGGTGCTCCCAGCAGTCAACACTCTTCAACATTGCAAGGAAAAAAGATTGTTTGTTTCTACTTGTACGATGAAAAGGTTAAAACAAAAGCATCTGGACTCAGTTATCAAGGTGAAGACGTTTTATCTCTAATTCCAAGAGACTTTATCAATTCTGAGGAACTGATAAAGTCTCTTGCATTTAGAGATGAAACGTCTTCACCTTGATAACTGAGTCTAGATGCTTTTGCTTTAACCTGGACCTTAACCTGACCTGGATGACTGAGAACCTCCACAGACTACTTTTGCAAAGCTACAATGATCCAACACTTTTTCATCATTAATGCTAAGGTTGTCCTGCCTTTTAAAGCTAACAGTTCATGGTTAGACCTATTATTGTATGTAATGTAAGTTGGGTTTAGGTGATATATGGTTGTACAAAATGACAGGTCCTTCTCAAAGCTGTTGGATAGGACAACGTGAGTAATAGAAAATTGGGTCACTCAGTGTAAACGTCTGAAAGCGTCAGGAGAGGGTCTGTTAATAATTTCCTTTTTGGAGCAGAACCAAAACACAACAAAACAACAAGGAAGGATAATTAGATGTGCTTTAAACAGGTCTCGACTTGTAGCTCAGGTTCGCTGCATTCCACCGTGTAAGTTCTGACCTTGACCGGGGACATGTACGCTGTCCAGTTTATTACCGCTTGGACAAATTTATTTATGTTCTTAAACATAAACTGTATGGATATTGAAGAGTAGATCCCATTAGTAAAGAAGGATTATGCTCTGTGGGAGGGAGGTCATAAATTTGTCTAAAATTGAAATGAAGGGAAGGAAGGAAGCATGACAGGGAGACAGTGTCCATCTAGACAAACAAAAGACCCATCGTCTCGCTCCCATGGGAGCTGACATAGGGTAAAGGGAGGGTGGAAAGTTGTTGCCACGCAACCAGTCTGTTACTAGGCAGGCGCTGCGTAGTGTACATAGGATCTGCCAAGAGTCAGCAAGATCAGAATCTGCCCAGGAAAGCACAGCGGCTAAGTTAAACCAACTGCAGCTGGCAGCCGGCCGCTCTGCTGAACAAAGGTACGAGTCAGAAAAGTTCACAGCGCAGCATTCTCACCGGACCCCACCTGATGTATACAGTAACCACCAGCAAATTATGGCTTGCACTTGGGGTTGAGTCAGTGGAGTGAAAGACAACACTTGGCCGGTCAGTCAGTGGAAAAATATGCACATGTGAACTATTCATTTACTGCAACGGGCTACTCAAATTCGACAAAAACATTATCTTAACAAATTCATACATTGCGTGTAACATGAAAACACATGCACATACTTTTTGGTAAAAAGTATGTGCAAAAGTATGTGTTTTTTATTTTGTATCATAATACAACATATTCTCACCTTGGCATGAATTTGGGCCATCATGTTCTGCCAAAATGACAGAAACAAGTAATTATATTTAAGTGTATAATCTAATGGAAATCAAAGTTTATTGAATCAAAAGGCAACCTTTACATCACAGGTTGTTGCCAAATTCTATGTAGCCATGTTAGGAGGGTTACTTAAAAAGTATACCGGCGCCATTACATGATGTAATAATGTCTGTTGCATTGTAAAACATTTTACGCCATCTTTTGCTTTGTCAAAATATAACTGTAATCTGATTACATTTTTACTGTACCGTAATGAGGTACAGCTACTTTAAATGACCTGATTACATAATCTTGTACATGTTATCCAGCCTAGTTATTATTATGATTCTTTTATTATCTGACTGGCTTTACTCAGGTAAGTTATTGTTGCAGTATTTGTTACTATAGGATTACTGCATGCACAGTCAGTGATAAAATATTGTGGACGTCAGAGAGTTGGCAAAATTAATTCAGTGTTTCGTATGGAATGATACACTATTATTTACATTAAAGCGCTCTACTAAATTCCCTGAAGTTTGAGTCATATTTTCTGTTTTGAAGCTAGCACTGGAACAATGTTTTGTTTTGTGTGTCTGGTGCAACACAGTTACCCTCTCAACAGTCAAGCATAAAACTGTTATTAGGAGTGTGAAAAGTATTTTGGTACATTGTTGAAATAGATCATACCATGGCAAAACAAAGATATTTCTAAGAAACAGTGGCAAATGTTCCCGTTAGTGTTTTTATGTCAAAACAGTCTTTTTGGCAGCTGGTTTATTTTACCATGTGTGGATTGAAGATAGCCCCAGATGAAGTGTAGTGAAAGAAAAAAGTCCACCTTGAGTCTCTTTGCTTACCCATGTCTCTGGCACTCTGGTCGTCATGTTTGCATTGCAGACGCCTCAGTGAGTTGAGAGCTAATGTAGCCTGACGTGTGTGTGTGTGTGTGTGTGTGTGTGTGTGTGTGTGTGTGTGTGTGTGTGTGTGTGTGTGTGTGCGCATGTGTGCGTGTGTGTGTTTGCTCTTGTCTCAGGTCGGCCAAATGAACTGTTTAGCCTGAGGACCGAAGATCGCAAGGCCCTGATTCACAAGAGAGAGAAGTGCAACCACTGTGAGTCCATTCACCATGAGTTGGGTCTGAGGACTTCAAAGTTTCATTTTGCGGTGAGTTTTATTCTTATCTCTGGGCCACGCTGTTGTTTATTTCAGCTTTTACAGGGGAGTTTAGTACTGCGTTCTAATGTTTATTACTAAACCACATTACATATGGGTTGCACATGTGCAGTTTTATGCTTCAATTTTTCTGAAAGCTGCTTCAGCAAATGGGCACAATACTTACACAAATGATTCTTAACAATGATCAAAATCAGGCCCCAAGGTTATCAATTTGGAGGTAAATGCAAATGAAAACATGTGGTTATGCAATTTAAGGATGTCCATAATATCCAGTGTAGGCCCGGTAACATGTGGTTTGACTTAGAGAGCAACACAGGTTGGAGGTTTTTTTTTTTTACTCAACACGTAGCATGTGTTTAAAAACAATGGTGTGAACATTAGTCAGAATTTTTTTTTGAAGTTTTAAGAGTTTGCGCTGCACTCTTCTCAAGTACACTACACTTTTAAATTATTGTTAGTCTAACTTAAAGTAATTATGACACCTATTTCAACACATTTGGACTTAATTTAGGCGAATGGAACCCAAGAGCAAAATTCATGTTGAACCAATGAGATCAAAAAGCCCAAGACCATATGGTTTCTTTTTGACTATTATACAATATATTAGGGATGTAATAATTAATCGTGAGTCAGTTAAAAAACGATTCACAAATGTGACGTTTCCAGTTTTACTGTTAAAACATTCTTGCAATTATAAATAAATAATATGCATAAAAGGTAACAGTTATACAAATAAGAAATGTTTTACTGTGTTTTAAGTTCTACTGTTTTAGGAAAACACATAAGACCAGTATTTATTCTTGGGTTTGATCTAAAGAGGTTTTAGGGCTCAGCTAAAGTTAATAAGAACTAATTATTGAACACAAAGTAAATAACCAGGTCTAAATCCATCAGAGGCAGATTTATTGGGGATTTTAAATTACTTTGTTAATATCCACTTATTTAGATTTAATTTAGATTTTAAATTTTAACTAACTTTAATATCCACTTATTCAAAGTACCTAGCCTTATAAGCAAATTAAACTATATGTAAACGCATGTAGAATTTGACAGTATTTATGTTTATTTATAAACTTACAAATGAACAAACATTAGCCTATATTTTAAATAAATATGTGAAAATTTCTCATTTACTTAGGGACTGTTGGAACTGGCTTTTGGAACGGTACTGGGACCATGATGAAAAAAGTTAGTCTGGAAGCCTGATTTGTAAACTAATAAAAGTGCACTTGTTCACTTCTAATTAGTCTCAACTCATTTCATAAAAGAAAACTGTTACAAAATCAAATTGTGAGATCAGAAATGTCAATCAAATTGAATTGTCAATTGTTACATCCCTACAATACATTGTTCAAGACATTTTAGACAAAAAGCATGACACTCAAAAGTTGAAAGAAAGACCGTTACAGGGTTTGAAACCTTTGTTATCCAGATGCTAATCTGTTGCTAGACAGGGTGAGCTAATCAGACACATTGAAATCCAGTGGCACTTTGCTAGTAAATAGATTTATTTTATTTTTTTGCTTGCGGTTCAGGGTATTGTTAACCTGGAAGAAAACAATTTTGCACCTAGGAACAGGAGTGTAAATGATGTGCAGAAAAGAATCTGCTCTTCAGGGCTTATGCCGTTTAGGGCTTATGTAAAAAAGTAGAAGTTCTGTTAACAGAATGGAAAAGCTAGAAAAAAAAAATAAAACACTGTCAGTAGCAAGGTTAACGTGAAGGCATATTAAAAAAATAAGAATACAGATATGAAGAAAAAACTAGTTTAGAATGCAAAAAGCTTATTTGTTGAGTGTGGCTTTTAAAAAACAAACAAAAACAAATCAGCAAAAAACAGAAACCCAGATTAGACCCAACACTAAAACAGGAAAAAAAAATACTAACCGACTAAACCCACATCTCCTTAGCATATTTAAATTAAACATGGTACTGAAAGCAGGACTAGAGGAGTAATTGCTGACACAACTTAGCCAATCGAACTAAAGGGTTTTTTATACAATGCCAAAATGCAAAAGCTGACCGGTAACTGAAGCATATGGATCCACATTTACATGAATACGCTCAGCTAGTGAAAACACTGTAGTAAACCTACCAGGCCAGTAATGGTGCTGTAAACCTCTGTAGCTCTGTTGTACTACTAAATTAACAACTTTTTAAACTCTAAAGCAGGCCGGCAGGTGAAGCATCAATACGGATTTATATATCTAACAATATAGCCTACTGTATTATCAGAACACTGAATTTAACCATTGCTGTTCCACTTGCTGTGTGTAACCAGAAGCCAATAGCTGTCTGGGATGCAGTTGTTACATTGTTGTTTTCAATGAGGACACCGTATTTACAGTTTACACGACAAAGGAGCAGGTGCCACAATGAAACAAAAACAAAAAACAAGGTCAGTAGGATTGAACCTTGAAAAAAACTGGACTAGAGCTATAATCTTAGCTTCATAAAACATCTTGGAGGTCCATCAGTCAGGAGGGAGACCTCTGTGGACTCTTGGAAAATACTGCTAAACTTTTTTATAGTGGGTTGTCACGGTTCAAAAGGAAAAGCAGAGGCAGCAGAATGTGCCATGTGCCAAATGTGCTATGATGATTCCATATGAAGCTGGCACTTCAAGACACAGAGGAGCTTTTGTCTGGTCCTGGTAAACCACGTCCCACTCACCTGAAGAAGTGCTGGAGTCAGTGGGATTAAAGTCCACGCACTGTACACAATGTGATACTGTACTCAAAAAATAAATAAAAATGGCAGCTCCTTGGAGAACAGTGGGTTTCTGTTTACTACCAAGAATGCAGTGAGAATAAATACTGACTGCTAATACATTTTACTTTTTAGATATTGGAAGAACAAAATCAAAATGGATGTGAAAAAGAAAGAAATGGACCTCTTGAGCAACACTATCGCTGCATATGCACACATAAAAGGTAAGTTGTACTTGATCTTGATGAATTCAATTAATCTTAATGCAGCACTCTTTAACTTTGCTTCATTTTGTGTCCATACCTCAGCTAATCCAGAGAGCTTTGGACTCTACTTTGTGCTCGGAGTATGTTTCGGCCTGGTGCTGACGCTCTGCCTTCTGGTCATTCGCATTTCCTGTAAGCCTCGGACCAATGTGACCTCTTCCACACCTGAGAAAAAACAGTTAAAAGACATTAGCGTGGAGGACGAGGAGAGCGAGGATGAAGATGAGGATGTGGAGGATGTAGAAGTGCCAATAACATTGCCGAGCACAGAAATCCCAATTGGTAACCACACCAGCCAATCAGACGGGACCCTGAGCGTGAATGTATTTACCTCGGCTGAAGAGCTGGAGCGGGCACAGCGACTGGAAGAGAGGGAACGCATCATACGAGAGATCTGGAGGAACGGCCAGCCTGATATCCTGGGCACAGGGACAGGGACTATAGGAAGAGTGCACTACTACTAGTATTAACAAGTCGTCAAGGGAAACGCTGAGACAACATTGAAGTACAGGACAGGTTCCCTTTTGACTCTGATAATTAAAGGACCTGTTGTAGAATTGACCTGAGGCACGATTTGTCATTTAGCTCTGACAGAGCTGGAGTTTGTGTTGTTGCACTTCCATTGCGTTCTACATGAAATATAGCAAGACTTATTAACCTAAATAAAATACATGCAGTATGAGGGTGCTGAAGGACACTTGAATTTGTTAATGACAGTGTATGTAGCTTGATTAAATGCACACAAACGGTTACGTTGGGGCGCAGTGGCTCACTGGTAGAACAGTCGTACCATAACAGGAAGGTTGGCGGTTAGATCCCCGCTCTCCCCGGTCACTGCCGTGTGTCCTTGGGCAAGACATTTAACCCACCTCGCCTCCAGTGGTGTTTCAGCTGTACCACTGGTGAATGAAAGCTTAATGTAAGTCAGATAAAAGCATCAGCTAAATGACTAAATGTAAAAGTACACGTTTCTTTTGGTATGTTATAAATAAAAAATGTATCAATCCTCATCTTCAATTTGTCTGCTAAAACTAATCCTCAGCAGTGGTTATTTATATAAGGATAAGACAATATTAATTTCACATCAGACAAATACAATTGGTTTGAAGGCTGTCATTTGCAGATATTACTCATGGCAATACAGGACACCCATTTAATAATATTAATAAAAATATTTTCTTTAGGTAGGCCTAGTTCTGAACAATGTTGCTTGGTTTTGAGTTACAAAATTCGTCCCAGGTTTAACACAATTTATGTGAAATGGAATCTGGATAAATGTAGGCCTACTAGTAAAACTGAAATGATATTATTTTGAAAAAAAAATATGGACCCAAGAACCCGATAGATTAAGACAGGGGTCTTCAATTAAAATCAGCCGAGGTCCGCTTAGTTAACTTTCCTCAAGTGAGGGGTCCGGAAAATTTAAATAAAAGGATATGGGTTTGAATATAATTCTTTAAAGTAAAGTCTCCACACCTACAGCCTCTTAAACAATACGGATATGAATGTCCACTGTATTCTGTATTTATCCTTTGTTTTCCCCGTGTGTAATTACCCCGTAATTAATCCTAAATGCTGTAATAGCATTTAGGATTCGCACAGAAACTGACACAACTTAAGGAAGACTCAACCTGTGTCACTCATCTCCAAACCCTTCTTTCACACCTTTTCAGTTTTTAATCACCCAAATGAACACGTGTTGGGTCCAAATGAACGCGAATAGCGTGAGCTAATACTATTACTACTACTACTACTACTAATGCGACAAACGAGTCAAGTACCTCACTTACAACACAATAGAGAAGATGACAGACAAATGTACAACTCACCACATTATTAGACGTCCTCACTTTCCTCTGAGTCTTTTTAATCCCGACATAAAACCTGTCCAGTCCTGGTTCAGTTCTGGATTCATTCTGATCATCAAAGCAGCCTGGACTGGACGATAAAGGGCTGTTGTTCAGCTTTGACTCTGACACGGAGCTTAGGAGATGAATAAACTAAAATAAACGTTTCCTCTCCGTCCATAACGTCAGTGAATCTTCGTTATGTTTTGCCAAGGCTCAACTTTTAGATTTTAGTCGTTTCTAACGCATTATCAGGCTACGCTAAACATGTTGATTTTGCCGCTGCTCTGTCCGTAAACATAATAACCCGAGGACCCGTGCGTGTTAAGGTAGCTGTCCTAGAAGTGCCGGTTCAAAAATAAGTTTTACAAAATGCGCTTGTAATAATGAATAATGTCTTGCGGTCCAGATCAAAGTCTCTCGGGGTTCGGTTCCGGACCGCGGTCCTATTGGGTACCCCTGCCTTAGATGCTAGAAAAGCTGCGCGGGTTAAAATAGAAACACTCCGACAAAAGTCAATAATTCTAAATAATTTATGGGTTATTGGTCCGGGTCCGGATAGAACGGCGGCTGGGTCCGGATCCGGACCGCGGTCCGCCTATTAGTGACCTCTGGATTAAGAGGTTTGCAGAGAGATGAGGCACGCGCTGGAGTTCACGCTCTCTTTGCGTGAAAGCGGTTTCTTTGATCTTTTATCACCTGTTGCTAGTAATTACGCTCTTGTAAGCTCTAATGTATTGCTGTGTGGACCACGTGATAAATTGATAAGGTAAACTAGCTAATTTAAGGCTTTGCTTTTAAGGCCAAAATAAACATAGATATATTGAAGCAAACTAAAAATAGAATATACTTTTTTCAATTGTTCTTACCTTCACACCTGCAGTGACCTCCTATGAGCCGGACACTTTGAAGGACCTCAAGCTACTCTGGTTTTCAGTGGATGGAGGTATGAACAAAATAATGTGTAGAAATTAATAAGCTATAGATTAGTATTTTGGGGGATTTCAAATGTAATATATTGGAAATTAAATACTGAACCTGTTAGAGTGAAACTAGCTTTAAGTGGTTTGCTATGACTAGCACATAGGCTACTTAGATTGACGCGCAACTAATGGAGATATTAACATAATTATTTAACTTGAGTTAACTAAACTATTATTACGAGCCAATTAGCTACTGTAGTTAACTTTTGTACCAAGCAACATATCGATATAAGAGGACCGGTAGTGGGTGATAAGTGAGGTTTTTTTTCTCTTTTTTTTATCCTTGGCAGTCTCTACTGTGGTGTAGGAAGTGTCAGGTTAGAAAAATAAATTTAAGAAACATATTCCTTGTGAGATAGCCAGATAAAGTATTGTTATTCTGCCAGTAAAGACAAGAACATTAATTGGATTACTTCCAGTGGAATGCCTATTCTATGTATTTTTACAAGTCAATCCTTAGTAAGTCGGTGAAGCACTAATAATGAACTGTACATTTTCAACATGACATAAGAACCTCAAAAACATATTATATACACATTAATATGGCAAATGTACTAGGGTGACCCCAGAAACGATGAATCCTGGCGTTGCTGTTTTCCATCAAAGAAAAACTACTCCCTTTGTCTGTGTTGTCCCTGGAGCAGACACAACCAAAGAAGCAGACAGTGTTCAAGTTTGGCTTAACGTCTGCTCTGTTTTAAAAAGAAGCCCACAAGGAAGTCCTTCGGTCTTGAGGATAGCCTCTCATGTGGTCTCATCCTTTCAGAAATCAGTGGCAATGTTGGTGTGGACTCTTTGAAGCCACTGTGTAATTATATTTGTATAAACCACTTGTAAATTGCTCATAATCATAAGACACAAATGTTATTTAGCTAAACACATGATTCAGTGTTTTGGGTAGTCCTCACTTTGGCATGTAATCAGCATGTCTTATTAGAAGCAACATACTGTATTTTAGCAATGCATTGTTTTTCAAATGCACCAAGAACCAATTCTAACACTAAATACAGTTCTTGTGTGACTTGTTTTATTGCCCTCTGTAAAAATCTAGTTGTTTCAGATATGTGGCAGTTTTATTGCCATTTCCCATGAGCCCATGCAGTAGAGACTTGATTCTGAATCCAATCCTGATGTTCTAATCTGTGGGTGCAGTTATCACAACTACTAATTTTAGCTCCACTGGATTTACAACTGACATCTGAGCTTATATTGGTTTAGTTTTATTATTCCCGTGTGTAAATTTATTGTCGACAGCCTCCACCCCGGACATGTCACTACCCAGAGACTATGGGGGAAGCCGGAGTACCTGGATAACTGGTTACACTAACATAACACTCTGGTCTTTTCTTAAATTCCTACATGGTTTTACAGTGGACTGTGCTTATTATCATCTATTTTGTTTTGTTAAATAAACACGCAAATCTGCAGCATCAGCTCAGCTTGTTGCTTATGCTCATTTATTTCATCCCCTGTCAAATAGGGAGCACGACCCTAACAGCCATTATTCAACACTGTTTTTAAAAATAGTACGTTCCCATGGTGGTTTCAGAAGCTCTGGGTCTCTGATGAGCTCCAGATGTTCTCCAGATGTGCTTGACAGTGGGCAGCACTATTGGGTTTCCACAAGAACACCCTACCAATAACTTGAATGCTACTATATGGAGCCAAAACCAAATGTATTCACTGGTGAAGTTAAAGAGGCAGAGCATGGAATTTTGTATTGTTCCCATGCTGCCTACATTCACTGAAATGAGTCACTGCGTATCTACAGAGTTTCAGTGAGTCAATTCTCTTTTGTACTTAACTGTTGAATATGTGGCTGGACTGCTGCATTGCTTTCGGTTTTGTGCTGCACCAAACCTCATTAATTAACAATCCTTTTGCAGCAAATCCAAAAGGCAGAGAAGGTATTGCATTTGTTTGTATTTACACAGATATACAGTGCCCTCCGGTGGGTTCATTCAGTATCACATTACAGTTTTTTCTCTAGTACTCGAGGTATTGACGCCCCACCTGCTGAACAGTAAAATATATTCCATGTTATGTATTTCACATACATAAAAATCTACAGTATAGTCACCCAGTAATACTAATAAAGAGAAACACGGCCCTCAGTGTCATCCACATTACATGTCCAGCATTCACATAGACAAAATGTGATCATATATGTTAATGTCAGTTCTCTAGTAGATCACATGACCCAGTTTCTCCAGTGCTGACTTAAAAGATCTGCACTTTTTTGATTGTAGCCCTTGCATTTTAGTTGGAGTGATAGCGCACCAGTGCTATATCTCTGACCACTTCCACACTTTTTTCTTGTTTGTGAATCAGCAGTTCCACTCATCAAATGTGGCTAGAGGAATCACTTCTTCATCTTCAGTCCATGAACTTCTTCCTGTAAGGACAGACATTTCAACATTACCTATACCACATGTCATGTCTTTTGGCCCCAATTTCTGCTTATCTGTCTGTCTGGGACAAATGAGCAAGAGCATACAAAAGCCAAAGCATGCTTCACTGACCTGCAGTGCCATTCGTTTGTTTCTCTCCTCTCGCAATTCCTCTTTCACTTCCTGCATGTCATGTCTGAAAACGTAAAGGACAGGCTTTAGACATTTTTAGATTATTTTTGGCATTGTCAGGCCAAAAATAATATTTTTTGTAGAAATAGAATAAAGTATTATGATACAGAGATGTGAGGATGTATGGTGACTTTGCTGTTTTAACATTAAATGGGCACCATACTAAGAAAAGAACACAACACTTTATATTTGCTCTGAAACAATTACATCATTAAGCAGTTTAAAAACACATGAAATTGTAATAAGTAGATAACAAATCATTACGTGTTATTTAAACAGTAAAGGCTAGATTTTAGATCTCTGCCCTGAGCAGGTGCATCATGGAACTGTGTGTGATTAAAATCTTTTTTTTGTGTGTTATTCAAATAATTATTAAAGTGATAGTTATCTTATTATGATTATATAGTTTAAGGTTTCATAAATAATGATCAAATTACCATAAGCAACCAAACAATCATCCACATGTAAATGAAATCAAATGCACCTATTTACAACTTACTTAAACATATAAATGAAGAACATCAGAAAACTCTTTATCAGTGTGTTTTAAGTAGAACATTCACCATATTGTATAAAAAACAGGCTCAAATGAACTTCTGAGTTAGAGGAATAAAATCTGACAGAGCTAGCAGGTAAGGTTCACAGACTGAGGTATCCTTATGTTTTCTGTTTTATTCCTAACACAAATTGAATTGAGCATGTTTTTTGTTGCCCCAGTGTGCTTGTGGTGTTAGGCAACAAAATAAAAAAAATAAAAATCAATTTGTTTATTACCCCTTTTACAGGCCAATACAACTTACTTATATTGTGTCTGCAGCAGTTCCAGAGCCATCTTCAGCTCCTGGATCTCAGCCTGAAGGTTCTCCATAGTTGGCTTGTCTTTGCTAGGTGCTGTTTTTCCATCCACCAGGACTTTAGGAGGCACAGGTCGTACTGGAGGTGGGGTTTTAGAAGATTGCTCGGCCTTTGCAGAGGATATTGGAACAGTTTCTGTAGGCTGCAATAAATTATTTAATAGATGTTACTACTAACCATAAACTGTCATGGAAATTTAAAGTTTAAAGTTTATGATGCAGCTAGGTCATAAACCTTTTGCAAGTGAGGACAATTGTCTGACTGGATCTTTTTTGGCGTTGATTCAAGTTTGGCCTTATTTGTGGCACTTTCCTGTTAAAGATCAACAGTAACAATGCATTAGTATAGTTCCCCCAACACAAATTCCATAGAGTACCAGTAAACTGCTTCAGGGAATCGGGTAAATGAGACACATAGATGAGATACCAGAGCAAGCCTGTGCCCGTCAGAAAGTGGAGAAGGTGAAATGAATGTTTGCAACTCTTTCTCCTGAGTTTAGATTCTCTGTTTTGATTTGGTGGTTTTGAAGTTTAACGTGTACTGCCAAAATCTTACCCAAATGTTGAGCTAAATTCAAAATAAAGCGAGCAATGTGCAAGTGTGAATGTCATACCTGTGCTGCTGGGACTTGCCCTGGGGGTCTCCTCTGTGGGGGTTTTGCTCTGTTTGCTGTAGGGTGGGACAGTTTTTCAGTCTGTACATCAACTCCATCAAATTGGTCCTTTTCTTTCTCCTCGGCTTGTTTGGGGGAAGCAGGTGGACTTTCAACATTGGTTCTAAAAAGATATGGCTTTTGGGTAAATTTTGTAATAGAAGTTATTTGTTTCATAATGTTATGACACAGCTGCCATTATCTTTTTGTCATTTAAACTTTACATTGCACAGCATAAAGAACGTTCAATGTAATTCTTTTTCTCAATCAGCACAGAAGACGTTTTTGTTCTCTCAGTTTTGTGTTAATGTGTGTGTTTGTTCAGGAAACAGGAAATGGGCTGTCCTCGTCTGTTTATGCCCGATCTGACTCATCCAAGAGTTTCCAGTGTACCACTAAAGGTCGGGCATCCTGGCTTTCTTCTTTAAAGAACCACAGCAACCATTGGACCAGGCAAAACCTTAAGCATCTAAAGGCACAGCACCTGGTGCCAGTGTTGCTGACATTTCTTTAAAGGCCTGTGCTTCAGAAAGCCACAATTCAGCACTATTCAAGTGTTATGTTTCACTGGGTGCTCTCTGGATACTGAAGCCATGCAGCAGGTCTTCGTTTAAAGGCACAGATTAGAGAGAGAGAGATCCTTTGGCTTCACTCACTTGGGTAAAACCTTGTTGGGTTTGTCTTTGACTGCAGGTGGCTTGATGATGGTAGGCAACTTGACTTTATTTGGAGGATTGCTTCTCAAGTCCGTTGGCTCGGTTTTGTCATCTATAAGGAACATTAATATCATTAACTTCTAAAGAGACTGCCTGAAAGTAAAACAGTATAGGTTTTACCTTTTGCTTTTACTGCACTACCTTTCTCCATGGCTAGGGCGTCTGGCTTTACTAAATAAAATAAAAAACAATACAAACATAACAAATCATAGACAAACATTTATTCTAAAACAGAAAACTGTGGTCTCTCCTTATTATACACACCAATTTATAGATACCATTGTGTTAATAACTGGAAGTCAGCAATACTGACAAAAGTCCACCTCACCTTAAGCAGGCATGGCTCATGTTGTAATAAAAGCTGCGGCTTTGATTAAAGCTCTATATTTACAGCTTCCTTTTGATAGAGTTTAATTAGTTACATTTCAAAGCAAAGATAATGTAACAACTGTATTATCTTATTATCTATACAAAACCTTGGCTTCAGGTAAAGATAAAATAAAACCAAGACGACATCTTGTCAATAACTTCAGTGTTTCATATAAAATGAGAAAAACACTTTAACAAGAGACAAATCAACTTTGAGGTCAGATGCGAAAGTAGAACACAGGAAGCCTACCTTGAGGGTGCAAAGCATTGTGCAACATTTCTCTCAAGCAAACCATCCAGAGTAACGCTGCTTCTTGTGAAAATCTCTGTGGCAGTATTCTCCCCAAATCTCCACCCCCTTGTTTCCTCTAAGACTCCTAAACTGTGCCACATGACTAGAATGGCCTATTACTACAGACTTCCTCTGAATAAATGTAAGTGTAACATCTACAATATAAAGTTTGTGGTAGTGAATGGTCATAAACATTTCACTTCACTCACAAAGGTGTATATATATATATATATTTTTTAGGGTTGCATTAAAATTGCACTTTAACTCACACGACTTTATTACATCCTGCTCATGATGCTAGTGTATTGTACATTCAGGGCAAATAATTAACTAATAATAAACAGCAATACAATCTGATTCCTCACCTAATACACCATATTGTAAGCCTTGACTAAATATACAAACATGAAACTAAACAATATGCAGTGTGAGACATTGTCAGTAACTGTCCTACAAATGTACTACATTTATTTAAGCATTTTATTATCAGCAAGAATAATCTGCCTTATAAATTTCAATTTAATCAAACTGAAATGATAAATGAATGAAAAAATTATAAAGATAAAGGATAATACTGTATAAGGAAAGCATGTAGAAGCTTGCAGCAATTACATTTAAAACACGATACACCAGGAAACAGGAGACATAAGTCATGACCATGTTTTAACACTGAGCAGCCTCAGAGCAACACTTTTTTCTTACCTGGGAGTTTTGTGCTGTTGCTGCGTGCTGGTGGTTGGCTTGTGTCCCCAGTCTATTAAAAATAGAAAAGAAAGATTAGCAGATCTGTGTGTTAAATACATTTATTAATATAACTTGTTTTTCCACTCAGGGAATTGATGAGTAACTTTGTCTGAGGATAATGCTGAGTCACTATTTTGACCGCATACACTTTTAGACTTACAAAAAAATATATAAATGGCAATTTTAAAAGAATTAATAAAAAAAGGTGTGTAGTTAATCTGAAGCATGTCCATGGGCTCATAGCTCCTTATAATGGTCCAATTAGTTTTTTAAAATACCAGCTATAATTGTCTGGACATGGTGTGTAATCCACTCACTTGCAGACTGCTGACTGATGGTATCACCATGACAAAGTTATCAGGAAAGAAGCCACAGCGTCCATTTAACTCCCCCTGCCACCAGCCTTCATCTTGTGAGTCCTTCAGTGGGAGATAGGGTAATTACATCCTTTGGGACATGGGACTGCTGCTTCAAACATTACAACACACTCATACCGAACAATAAAAGCAACAAAGTCACACGTTTTTCAGAGCACACAACCGGACTTTGTTTCAAATCTTTAAAGTGAAATCACCATCAGACCCCAGCTTTTAAAGCCAATCATACAGAACATGCTATTTGAACAATGGGACGTCATGAGGCAACTGGTTTGACAGCATACCTGTATTACAAACAAAAGTATCATAGCAAACAAGAATGGGCAGAATTCTTAAATGAAGGTCATGTACATTTAGGTAAATCATTTTGATGAATACTATTTTTTATTCTTTTGTGAAAAAGTCTAAATGTTGAACACTGTTCAGAAAACAAATAAATAAATGGCAACAAACCTTGCTCAGGACAACAACCATCTCTCCCTTTTTCAGCTCCAACTCGTCTTCAGCTTTGGGCTTGTAGTCGAACATAACTTGGCAGTACTCCACTGTAGACATGTGAGATATACGTCACTTAACCTGTATAACCCTGGTTACACATGTTACACAACAAACTATAATTACTTCTTCTAATAACATTAAATCGGTCTGACTAACAGGACATACTATGCTAAAGGCTGTAAAACCCTTTGATCCTTGTAGGGTTTCCCCAGTGTTTCAACACTGAGAGAAACCAACGTTACTATTATTGACCTCACCTTTACATTTTTAAGGTAAAAGCACACATATTTCTTAGTACTGTCACACACTGCAGTACTTGTCTGTTTTACGAAATAGTGCTCAAAATAGAAGCTGCCTCCTTAAACTATTACTAATAAAGTAACAATTGTTAATAAAGTAAAGTGTGTGACATACCATTTTTCGCTTTGTTCCTGACACTTGCTCGTTGTGAGAACTTTGTAAAAAACATAAATATAATTTTTACACACAGAAGTGTAAGAAAACATTACAAATATGTTTGAAATTTTGATATTTGACTCACCTGCTTTGTAAAAACCGCATCTGAGAGTTTGGGCCTTGATTTGCCTCGTTTATCTTAGTATCTGTATAATGAGTCGAATAAAATCAGTATTATAGTTTATCATAGTATGCTGTTATAATGTTGGTAATAGCTCAGTATATAGTTTTTGACCACCTTTGGAAAGAATAAAGATCTCCTTGACAAAGTTTGATGGGAATGCCCCAAGTATGCCATTTTTTGAGCCCATCCACCATCCATCTTCAATCTATCAAACCAATAAAGCAGAAGTCACCAAAACCAGCAATTCTGGTTCTGAACACATATCAATTCTTTGTTTTCAACTTAAAAAGTCAAACTACACTTTGATGTGCACTGTTTGTTCACTTTAGCTGAAAACTGGTCAGGCCAGTTCACATTATTCTTCAAAGCCATGTATCTACCAAACTGGTAGTGCATACAATAATGTAATTTTCCTAAGGACAATTATCAAAAAAATTTTTTTTACAATAACCAATTTACATATGACATTTAAGAGAACAATTGGTGATCTTCTGTAGCTTTAATTAGTTTTAACCCATGTTTAAGGAACCATACTGGGAACTGTACCTCACTCATGATCTCAATGGTTTCCCCAACACACAGCTCCAGCTCATCTTTATTCATCGGGGAATAAGGATAGATCACTTCACATCTCCGCGGCTGCTTGATCCTCTTTGCTGGGAACAAATAGCAAACATTGATAGAGAATGAGAATTGATAGAGAAACACAAACATAACTCAAGCCTATTCAGTTTTTAATAAATCATTAAACTATTAGGTCTAGAAATGTGGATGTGGTTAAATCTACTTGCTGAATTGTTTTTCAAGGTCCCACAAAGCCATAACTTTGAAAAGCTTACTTAATCATTTTTGTGGCAACGTGAAAGATTTTGACAAATGCAAAAAAGACACAGTAAAAACAATAGAGTTAAGACTTGGTACAGTACTTTGTCTAACACTGCGTGGTTCCCTTTTGCTGTCACCCCTTAAATTGGCTGGAACCTCCTGAAAGGAAACACATCTTTAACACCTCTTGGTACTTGAGGATGATCTGTAAATACACTGAACATTAATGGTACAGTGTTACCAGACCTGGGCAAAGTTGGCAGGAAAGATGCCCTTCATTCCTCTCAGCTCCCCCTGCAGCCATCCTTCCTCAGTGCTTTTGGTGACATTTTTAACCACATCCCCCATCTTCACTGAGAGCTCATCTCCCACGGTGCTCTCAAAGTCCACAAGCACCAGCACCTCTACAGTGCAGCCGCAAATGGAGCAGAAAATTAGATTCCTCACACAAGAGCTGATACAATGCTTTAGTGATACATCCTGACATTTAAAACCAAGACAACACAGACACATACAACAGTGGCAAACTCCAAGAAAGCAATGACATGGAATTTAACTCTTTAAATCTTTCTCCTACACAATATAATGTATGACTGATAGTACAACATATATATATAAATATGCTATATTCTATAACTACGGTTTTAAGCAAAACAGGCAAGGCATTGATCAACAAATTACTTTACATAAACATTTACACTAGACAGTTTGTTTGAAGTTTGTTTGACTTACCCATGGTAATGTGTGTTTCCTCCAATATGTTTATATATTTTTTGAGAAAGCACCATTCAGAGGCTCAAAAAATATATATAGAACTAGGAGTGTCCACAGCCAAACAGAGTCTGTTCTTCCTACTTGTCAAAGATTAATGTTGAGCAACTTTTCCTGAGGCTAGTCATGGCAAGTCACTAGCATGAAAGTAGGATAGGTCAAAGAGGGAGAGAGAGAGAGAGAGAGAGAGAGAGAGAGAAGGAGGAGGAGAAAGAAAGAAAAAAAAAAGGAGGTGATAAAAACAGGTAAACAAACAGGTCATACAGGTTTATGGCAGGATGAAAGCTCAACAAGGTACGACTTTAATAGGCCTGCTCAGTAAGAAGACTTCATGCAGTCTTAAAATACTTTGAGTTAACCATAGGCTGTCAAGCGTCAACAGTTTAAGCACGATACTGTTTGTTTGTAGGAGTGTTTGTGTGTGTACAGCCCTTTAAGCAAAATCACCTTGTCATATACGGAAAGCAGAACCATTTATGCAAGAGTGTGTTTAACAAAAACACTGAAAAAACTTCCCCTGCATAATCAAAGCATTGTAACAGCAGCGTTGGTTTATTCATAAACATAGGTGTCTCTATCTAGCCTGGCCAGCCAAATTGCTTTGTCATTGTTCTATTCATGGGGATTTTTCACTTTATTCCATCTCAGATTCTACAGATGTTGTCATTTTCCACTCAAAAGCAGGTACTTTGAATATGGATTACTCAAAAAGTCCACAATAAAAGTACTTAATATTATTCGTGGTAGTAGCATCTGAAATTCTGCAGATTTAATTTTTTATTTTCATTCAATACGTGCCTGTTTACATTCATATGCGCTTTAAGCCCTTTCACCGTAACGGCGGGGCGAGTGTTACCATATTGTGTAGTATAATAGCGCACTATAAGATTAATAATTTGACCACAAAAAACAAAAAGCGACTGGGACTCCAGAGTTTGAATAGGATTTCAAGGGAAGACCATCAGCGAAACTGACGTTTGCTGAGTAAACCAATCATAGAAAAAACAACGTAATTACATTTCTGCTGAGAAACAGGAAGCAACACAGTCACAGCCAGAAACAGGTCAAGTCTTTTTAATTGGTTCACTCTGACCAACTTAAAAACTCATGGCCACAACATATTTTGTGTTGTTCGCACTAAGTCTAATGTGTTTTGATAATAAAACATTTAAAACCGTAATAACAATTATTGAAAAATATGAAAAGGATGAATCAAAAACAATTCACACATTTTGTAATAAAACTTAGACCCAATAAGTTGTTAGCTGTGTTATTATTTTACTGCTCAGAGAAGTTTTGCACAAAAACCCCTGAGATATTTAGCTGTAGTATTATTGTCAGATTCTGAAGCAAATCAACAAAACTCTTTCAGAAACTCATGCTCTTTGAACACAATGGAGGACCTGCTTAGGAGAAAAATATCTTACCAAACAAAACCTAACTGGTTCAAACAGACATCCAGCTCAGGGAGCGGCGGGGAGCTGTTGAAACTGCTCTCCAATTAGTTTGAAGAAGTAGAAATGCTCAGAGAATTTGATATCCTGCTTCATGAGCAGCACAGTGATGAGATAAAGAAGCAACAGGGAGACAACCACAACCTTCGTGCAGTTACCAAAAACATGTAAGAGCAGGTCAAGAAAGACAAACTTTTGAAAACAAAACTAGAGTTAGAGTCTGAAAAAGACCAAAATGAGCAGTTGTGTGGGAAAGAGATGGAGCTGCAGAAGCCTTGTGAGATGGTGGAACTGCTTTCCAATGAGCTAAAAGAAGTGAAAATGCTCAGAGAATTTGACATCCTGCTTTATGAGCAGTACAGTGAAGAGCTAAAGAAGCAACCACAACCTTTGGTCTTGAGCTAAATAATAACATTTAGCTCAAGTCCAAGCCATTTTTAACTGCAAACCTAGCTAGTCCTAGTGGTGTATGGATCGATACTAAAATATCGATAGTGTCAATGACAGATATTTTTGTTCCCTTGGGGGCGCCAAAGCGATGGTTTAAATATATATATATATATATATATATATATATATATATATATATATATATATATATATATATATATATATATATATATATATATATATATATACACATATATGTAATATTGCGAGTGGGCGTGTCTGGTGGTGACGCCGTGAGCGCGCTGAGCGAGCAACTAAAGGAGATGACATGTCAAGGTATGGGACAGAAGCAAAACAAGCAAATGGTGTAAGGCAGGGGTCTTTCTTTTACGTATCCGGACCTCGAGGGACTTTGATATGGATAGTAAGACATTATTCATAATTACAAGCACATTGTGTAATATATATTTTTGATATAGTATATATTTAGTATATACGTGAAGGTCCTCAGGTTACTATGGTTACAGACAGAGCAGCGGCAAATTTAACATGTTAAGCGTAGCCTGATGGAAACGACTAAAATCTAAAAGTTGAACCTGAGGGGGATTGTTGGAAAATAAAGCTCCTAAGCTCCTTGTCAGTGTCAAAGCTGAACAACAGCAGTTTATCCTCCAGTCCAGGCTGCTGTGATAATCAGAGAATGAATCAAGTACTGAACCAGGACTGGACAGTTATCATGTCAGAATTAGGGGCGGCAGTAGCTCAGTGGGTAGAGCGGTCATCCTTCATCCAGAAGGTAGGGGATTCGATTCCCGCTCTCCCCAAACTTAGTTCAAACTGTCGTTGTGTCCTTGGGCAAGACACTTAACCCACCTTGCCTCCAGTGGCTGTAACACTGGTAATAACATTAGAACAATGTAAGTCGCTTTGGATAAAAGCATCAGCTAAATGAATAAATGTAATGTAAATGTAATTAAAAAGACTCTAGCTCAGAGGGAAGTGAGGACGTCTAATAAATTTGAGTGAGTTGTACATTTGTCTGTTAACTCTTTATTCTGTTGTAAGTGAGGTACTTGACTCGTTTGTCGAATATTTGACCTCATTTACAAACAATATGAGTAATTAGCCTACACAATTCACGTTCATTTGAACCCAACATATGTTCATTTGTGTAATAAAAAACAGAAAAGGTGTGAAAGGAGGGTTGTGTTAGTTTCTGTGGGAATCCTAAATGCTGTTACAGAAATAATTATACGCATATTAAATAAAATGTTACCCCACACGGAGAAAACAAAGGAAATAATTCTTTGTATTCTGATTTTGAACATGTTTAAAATGAACCTGCAAATTAAACAGTAATAGTTTAGATATTGGCAACAACTAATGCTAAAGAAATGCTCATTGCATTTTTTCCTGTGTCTGTTGTTTTCAGAGGAATGACAATAGAAAGAGATGAATTGACTGCATCTTTGTCACAATGCAGTCAATTCGCAGTGGCTAAGTGGTAGAGTGGTTGTCCTTCAACCAGAAGGTAGGCGGTTTGATTCCCACTCTCCCCACAGTTTATACTGTCGTTGTGTCCTTGGGCAAGACACTTAACCCACCTTGCCTCCAGTGACACAGCATTGCTGTATGAATGCGTGTGATTGTTGCTCTGATGTATGGTGTGAGAAAGTTGGGACAACGAATGGAAATTAGCTTATGTTTACATTCATGTGTTTGTGTCTCATGTGTGTTCATTAACATACACTGTCTCAATTAAATAAATTAATAATAATAATTATTGTTAAAAATAATATGTTTCTGGACCCCTTATGGGGGAAAGTTAACTAAGCGGAACTCGGCAGATTTTAGTTGAAGACCCCTGGTGTGAGGCAACAAGTAGGATTTAAAGTCTGAATTCTGTGCTTGGAAGCTTGAAATATTTAAGTTAACAGACTAGCTAGCGTTTGCTAACACTGAGAAAGTAGCAGCCAAAAGGGGTTTCAATTAACGCTAGCTGAATATGCATAACCGAGGTTGCTGAGCTGAAAACTAGCATGCCATGTACAATAAATGACAATAATTCAGAAAACAACTAATGCAATATCTCTGGTTTACCATGGAATCATGCATAGATTTGCTTGGAGGCTTGCTAATATTAATGTTAACAGACTGGTTAGTGTTTGCTAACTTTTCTATTAATAATTAATTAATTAATGTTGCTGATAGCTACATTTAGATTTTGGTTAAACCCTATGGTACCAATCCCATGCATGACATATCTCAATTTAATTAAGGTAAAATAACAGTTGGTAAATATAAGGTAGCATGCACAATAAATGACTAAAAGCTGGAAAACACAAGTTATGCAATAAGTCTTGTTTGCCATGGACTCATTAATAGATTTTGTTTTGCCATTAGCTGTTGATAGCTGTGCTGAGCAGACATACAGGCCTAATGTTACATCTGATGGGGGACAAGGAAGCTGTTGGAAAGGCAGTAGTTTGGTAAAGAACACCTACTAGTGGCGCTTCATAGTAGATGCACCCTTTAGTTAGAGCACGCGGCAGTTTTTGTTAGTTCAGCATAAGGGCTCTGACTTGTCGCCATCGATCGGCAGCACGTTGTGTGTTATTGAAAAGAAGTAAGTTTATTGTATCTCAAAATGCATGGACATTTGACAAGTTCACATATATAGTTCTACAAATGTCCAAATGTGCAGTTCAGGTTGTTAATTGTTATATCTGTGTAGTTTTGCCCTTAATAAGAGAGTTAGCTACAATGTGAGTTACACCAGAGGTCAGCGCACTAGTATAGTGCAGTCTAGAAAGCAAATCACAAAGTGGCCTGAGCCAGCTCCAGAAGAGGACTTCTACACACCTGTATCATCAAGAGTCTCCATTCTTGAGGACATGGAACCAGAGCAGTCTACAGGAGCCGTTGGTGGGCTAACTTACTCCTCATGTTATCAGAGACCAGGGAGCTTTCCCCTACTCCTAAGTTATCACGGTTAAACAGTGCACAAACATATTTTTCACCAAAGGGGGGTAGAGACCTGGTGCCAAACGAGTGATGGACAGAAGGGGAATTATGGACTCCCTCAAAGTCAGACCACCGTTGTGAGCCAAAGCCACTGCCTCGCTCTCCCACTATACTACATGGTGCAAAAGACATTCCTTAGTTCACAAGCATACAAGAAAAGTAGGAATACAACTAAAGCCTATTGCCCCTACTGTGACACTGAGGACCACTTTCTAAGTCAGTGCTCCACCTTTAAGTGTTTTGACAAGGCTCAAATAATTGATTGGATCAAAACTAGTAAACGTTGTTGGCACTATGGGAGATCACACCAGGCAGCACAGTGCCACTTAAAGAAGCCCTGCAGTATATGTCAAGGTAAACACCTACTCATACTACATGAGGTCAGCACCAGAGAACCAAAAGAAGGCACCTGCTTAGTCAGCTCTGCAAATGAAACGCTGTTTCGACAGGCCTTCTGACCCAGCCCTTGTCCCCCTCAAAGTAATCAGAGTGGTCCTGCGAAACGGGGACAAAACATGGGACACGTACGCCGTCCTAGACGATGGATCGGACCGAACAATGCTATTGACTGCTGCAGCTCAACAATTGGAGGTGACATACTCCAGAAGACATATCCCTCAGAACCATAAGAGAGGACATTCAGGTATTGCATGGTGCTTTAGTTTCCTTTGAAATCTCTCCCACCCAATCCGAGTCTTAGTTTCTGCCGAAGATGTATTACACTCATGAGCAGTACCATCTCTAGGGGTAAAAATAGATGCTGTTCCTGGGCGTTTAAACCAAACAGCCTTTATTGCATCTCGCCCGGGGGTGTTTTATGGTCAATGTTCCGAAATTTGCGGAGCAAATCATAGTTTTATGCCTATTGTAGTAGAAGCAGTCCCCCTTAAACACTTTGAAAACTGATCATCACTAATACTTGAAGATGCCTCGCTAGGAAGCTAAATAAGGTATAGCATTAGCCTTTTAAGCTAAAGATTGGTGACTCCTAACCACCCCTAACGACATGCCTCAGTTAAACCCCGCCCCCTGATTTGCCATTCTAGTATTCACATGATTAGCAAAACGTTCTTATCCCGTTGCCACCCTAAAGTAGAAATACAAGCACCTGGCCGTTACGAGCCTTCAGTTGTGTCTCATCATTGATACTAATTGGTGTGGACCACCCACACCTCCTGTGCCCTATAGAGCGGGTACACCTCGGTCCTCCAGGAGGTCCACCCGCCATCCACACCCGCCTGGGATGGACCTTACAGAGGCCAACAAAAACTCTGGAGTCACAGTTTCTACTTCAACAGTGCCTCACACTCAGCCCAGAAGCTATTGAACTAAAGAGGAATGTCAAAAAGCTATGCCAGGTTCCATTTAAAAATGAGAAAGTTGTCACTAGATCCCGGGAGGACACAGAGGCATTAAATCTTCTTCAAGTCAAGATAAAGACGGTGAAGGTGAACGGGACACTAAGGTATGCCACACACCTTTTAAGAAAGAAAGATTCACCTCTTTTCCAGGGAACCAAAGAAGCTGTGCTGCCAAGCCTCAAGTATATGAAAAGGCACCTGGCACGAGATCATGTCAAGGTGGCAGCTTACAGCACAGAAATAGGGAAGTTTGAGACCACAGGTGTGGTAGCCAAACTCAGACAAGAAGAACAGAATGACAGCAATGAGAACTGGTTTATACCTCATCACATGGTCCAGCACAATGGTAAAAACAGAATTGTGTTTAGTTGCTCATTCTACTACAAGGGTCTGAACCTGAACGAGTGGTTGCTACCTGGTCCTCTCCTGAGATTCATGCCTCCAGACATATATGAGTGGCAGGTCCTCCCCTTTGGGACCACTTGTTGTACATACTGCACGTATTTTTCTGCTCCAGCAACACGTGCCTCAACACCTGAAGAAGATGTGAGGTTCAAGGTAGAGCAGTGTTTCTATGTGGACAACTGCCCTCTAACCCTAACAACTAACCCTCCAAGCGCCAAAGTTGCAAAATTGCGACAAGCAACTTAACTGGAAAAAACAGCCGCTACTTCAGTTTTTTGTGCTTAAATTATGTTTCCACTCCACTGTTTTTTTAGAAATTACAAGATAAATTTTTGGCCGATGACGTCATCCAGCCCCTCATTTGTCGTACAAATGGACAAAAATGGTATCAAACATTAAGGCTTTGTTTGTGCTGGTTTGTGTTGTAGGTATTTTTGTTTGTGCTTTGCTATTTTTAAAGATATTATGAATAAATAGTTTTGGTATTAACGGCACAATATCCGGCCAGCTGACGCTCACATCCGGCTAGCTTAAAGACGGCTTAAACCTGGGTGGAAATGCAATATATACGTAAAATCACTTTCTTCTGTGGCTTTTAAGATACAGTTATCGGATCAAAGTACGTATACAAAGGTAAAACTTTTAAAAGATGCTACATATGAAATGGTAGCGTTTCATATATATATATATATATATATATATATATATATATATATATATATACAGCTTTGTTACAGCTTTATTTGGGATATATCCTGCCATTTACTACCAGATCAAGGATTATTGTCTAACAACTGTGGGCTAAGGACCAAGACTGGGACGATTCCCAGCTCCCTGAAGACCTTTTACAGCAGTGGCTAACTTGGGAGAAGGAGTTGGAGCAATTATGAGAGATTGCTCTTCCGAGATGCTACACTGCAGCAAGTATAGACAGACCTGATGTGATATGAGAAGTGCACATCTTTTGCAATGCGTCAGAGCGTGCATATGGATTTGTAGCTTACCTACGCTCAGAAGATTACAGAGGAGGTAATGTAGACTTGTCCTTCCTTATTGCCAGATCGTGTTGCTCCTACGAAACAGCTCTCTGTTCCAAGGTTAGAGTTATGTGCAGCTCTGACAGGAGCTCAGCTGTTCAAGCCCCTCCAGAAAGAGTTAACCCTTAATATTAAAAGCTACACACTGTGGTCCGACTCAACCGCAGTGCTAACATGGCTTCACTCCACCTCCTGTCACTTCAAGGTTTTTGTCAGGGCAAGAATAGTGAAGATCCAAGATCTTACAGAGCAGAGCAATTGGACTCCACTAATAATCCTGACGATCCTAACCAACCAGAATTTCTCCTCCTTTCTGCAATTAAATGGCCTTTAAATCCACAGCTTAAGCATCATATCAAGAGATGACAGAGTTCAAACGGTCTGCTATCTGTGGCATGACTGTCACCAACACGGATCCAGCATCCTCTGGAAATCAGTGGTATCGCACTAGTGGATGCACAAACAGCAGTCAGAGCACTCACTCTGCAGATAAACTTTGCACAAATGTTAACAACATTCACATTTACATATTTAGCTGACACTTTTATCCAAAAAGCCTTACGTTGTTCTACAGTAATTACCAGTGTTACAGTCACTGGAGGCTAGGTGGGTTAAGTGTCTTGCCCAAGGACACGACGACAGTATGATCTGTGGGGAGAGTGAGAATCGAACCGCCTTCCTTCCGGTTCAAAGACAACTGCTCTACCCACTGAGCTACTGCTTGTTCCGCCTCTGTTCTGACACAAACCCCCTCAACAAACTGCAACCCCCAAAAATAAAAATCAATAACAGTATAGTCAGATTCACTAGTGGACAAAACATACATAAAAAAAACCTAACATTTTGTGCTTCTTTTTCAAATTCTGGTGGAGCACATTTTATGCAACAAGTTGGTCCCAAGTATCAAATGAACCTAGCTGAAATGCATTAAAAATTTTAATGTAAAATAAGTTATATATAAGTTATATAAAGTACAGCAACAACATCAGCTTTAAAAAGATTTTTACTTCAAAGAGACATTTCAAATTAGGCACAATAAACACACTTATGTCACAAAAAGTAAATGATCTAAAAGAATTGCTTGAGACATTAATATTTATTTATCCATATCGAAAACAACTTTTTAACTGTTCTCATGAAGCAATGAAGCATATTTATTAAATTACTGCAGACTGAGGAATTTAGAAATTAGACATCAAAATCTATTAAAACTATTTCATACGCATGGTGTCCAGATATAAAATTATTACATGTTACTAGAGAAAACTTTTTTTTGTAACCATTTTAGACAGGGTGTTGTGTAAGCAGAAATTGAAGCTGAAATTTACAAAATGTACAGGTTGCAAACAGACACCTGTGCTGACAGCTGAGCTGCTGAGCTTTCATGTTTGGTCCCTTTGCCCTGTCAGATCACACAGTGTCATTGCACAGTACAGTGCCTTGCTGTATTTTAGACAAAACATCAGACTTTTTGTAAACTACATTATTAAACGTAATCATTTACAGCTATCCAGGTAAATGTGTGTTTTTTTCTAATCATCAAAGCATAAAGATGAGTCATGCTTCTAAAATTACCACAACAACCTGAAAAATACATCACCCATAACCAGTGCTTAATCGAGTCACAAATGGTAATGCAATATGGAAATTGCATTTAATGATAAAAGTGTCATAGCCCTCAACAAGGCACAAAGACTGTTAAGATTTTCAGCAGTCCAACAATGATGCCTGAGTCTACTACTCAAGTATGTTCTCTTCCTCTTGATGGTCCTGTTCAGTGTCTCCTTTCTGTTCCCCATTGACCTGGGCCCATTTAGAACTTTTGCTGTTGGGGCTGCTGCTGGCTTTGCGTATGATGAATCGTGCTCTTCCTCGTGAAAGGTTCCCTCGCCCTCGTCCACGGTTGTCTAACCATTTGCATTCTACATGACTCTCTCTGACATCATGCTGAACAAAGAAACCATAATTAAAATCATGACAGTACACAGTCCGAGCAGAAATAAGAGATAAGAGAATCTTTTTGGTCTCACCAAGTAGTATTTTTTGCTCTTAGGGGTGTACTCTGGGTCCCAGTTATCATTCTTTGTCGTGTTAGTTGGATTACATTGTAAACTATTTTCCTGATAAACATCTCTGTTCCAGCTTTGCCCACAGATTTGGATCTGCTATTTTGGCAAAAACATAAAAAGTATAAAGTTCAACATACAACCTTTTATTAAAATTCTCAAAATTACGTTGACTTGTAATTTACTTACAAATCCTCCATGTGTCCTTCCTCTGTCACATTGTTTCTGGGTCTCCTTCACATTTAGTTGGGTCTTTAAACCCTCTTCTATAAAATCAGACTTTTCAGGAGACACTTCTTTTTGAGACTTAGAGGATGAAGCTGATGATGATGAACTAGATGAACGTGAGCGCTTCTTCATGCTTTTTCTAAAAGGAGCCAAACTGTAAATTACAGTTGTTTGTTGATCAAAGATCATTGACAACTGTGACAATAATCAGAATACATACGTTGATTTCTTGAGGCACTTGGAAAACATTTCTGTTGGTCTCTCGCTTCTAGAATCCAGACAATCGGCCATATTTGATACATCATGATCGTGATTAAACTCATGGGTGGTGTAATTTTTACGCCGTTCAATATCCAAACGAAGGTCCATTGGATCTCCCTTCATTTTTTCTTCAACCTCCTGAGTAAGTTAAAACAGAACACATTGTCGTGGATAGACTTGGGATTAGCCTAGAAATGCTCCCAGCCATGCTTTGTGAAAACTAAACAATAACAAAATATAAAGTATAATGGAATGACTTTTTCAGTTCGTTTGAATTTAGAAGACGAGCCATCATCTTCATCTCTTCAATTCTTATTTTGAAAACTACCTTCAAGTATAATATACCAATAAGTGAATAATTTTATAGCTTGTCACCAGCTAGTTATTAGCATGTACATTGGTAAATGTCAAATCTGGGCAATGTGGTAAGTTTAAACAGACAGATTCAAATATGTCATAAAAAGGTGACTCTGGATGCTATACAAGGTATATTTAAATTCAGTGCACAATACGGTCACAAACTAAACAGTGGAAGAATTTTCACTTATTAAAACACACAACCCCTCTTGCTAAGGATTGTCATATTAGGTATATTTTGTCATCCCAAAATTAGGCATATGGATTTGAAAAGTAGTCTGCTTACTATTTGGGTTCTTCAAGTTATTAAAAATACTTACAAAGCTTTTTGCTTAGACTCCTTTGAACAGCTTGGTTACAGCAGCTTCCTTATTTGTTATATTAGCCTTGGTCTTTGCCCACATTTAAACAAATCACCATGTGTAGTGGTGATATGTAACAAACAACAATGTCAAAATGCATTGTGATAGCATTTGTGAATTTTGGATTCACAGGGCTTTCCCTTCAAGACAACCCACAGGCTTTAAGGGAGTGTAGCTTGCTCACTTTTTGTTGTTTGTATTTCAAACTGATTTCATACTGCAAAGTTTTCAGTCACCTTGTAAGTGCCTTCCTCTGCGTTTTTGATCGCCTCAAAAATCTGTGAGTGTTTCCTAAAAGCACTTGGTGAGACATCAATTCTCCTGTAACAAAAGAAATATTGTTTAGGCATGTCCAATTAGGCAGCATACGCAGACACCACAGCACAAACACTGCTACAATGAGCTGCAGGGATAACATAAACAAGACAAAACTGACCTCCACCGAGCATAAGAACAATTAAGCCAAAGCAGTGATTTTCAGGTAGGAAAGGTATGAAAAATACCTGAAAGCTGTTAAAAGTGGAGGTGAAGCCACAGCACACTGAAGGTGAGAGGGTCACACAATAGGCCACTCTACCTGTGTATCTCTGGACTTTTTCTTGGTTTCATCATTTCCTTCTCTGCAGCTTGTCTTTGGTACATGGTGAATCTCTCGTTTAGGGTCAATCCAGATGAGGGAAAGTGCTGTGCTGTGCGGGAAAATGAAAATAAACTTTCAGCTGTGATGCTGGCTTGTGCATTTCTTTCTGCAGTGCTTTGATTGTCTGATTTCAGAGCCCATCATACAGTGAGTGTACCTGTAAAGGGTGCATAATAAGATACATAATTGTAATAAAAATGTATGAATCAAAACAATGCACTTACCTTTTATGTGATGAACAATGGTGACAATGTGTTGAGCAAACAGCTCAGAGGGACTCCTTTGTAACTTTGCAGTCTGAACATGCTGAAAGATGGAGCGAAACTCCTTATCTTTTTTTAATGACTGCATAAGATCCTGAGACAATTGACGTTCTTTCACCAAAATATCAGAAGAGCTGAAATTGACATAAAAAATGTAATATATGCAAATTTTGCCCGGGTTTTGTGTTATACCACAAGCTGTTTACCTTGCTAAACTCTCTCCAAGAAAATCCATTCTGACATTAAATTTAGCATCCTGTTTTCTTGGCATGACACAGCAGTCATCTCCAGTGGACACAAACATGTCTGAGTTCCTTTGTGGTGGGGTTGCGGGAGATGGGTTAGGGGAAGTTTTCACCATCTGTCTGGCTTTGCAACATCTCTCAACGTAGGGTTCATCAGATTTTTGAGCAAACTCTCTCTTAGCCATTGCAGTAGAGATGACAGCAGCTTTTTCCTGCTTTCTACTGACACATAGGTCTTCTGCTGTAGCGTCAAGGCCACTTGTCACAAGGGCTGCATTCTGCCATTTTCCAAAGCGCTCTTCAAACATTTGTTGGTCTATGTGAGTGACCTTATTCTTTGGCTCAGAGCGCTCATCTCCATTGAGCCAGTCAGTGTGTGACGCCTTTGAATGTGCTTTCATAATTTCCTCATCTTTCTCTCCATCCACAGAAAGAAATGGAGAAGCTTTCAGAAAGCTGTTCAGGGACACTTCACAGTCATCGTCCTCTTTATATTTTCTGGGACCTATGTCAGCCCGGACAGTAGGTTCTTTGCCATTTACTTTTGCTTGTTCCATATCAACTTCACTAGATTCTGTGTTTGTGCCATTTTGCCAAGCCGCTTTTGATTTTTTACTTTGCTCTTCCAAAAACCTAAACAATGGCATAGAAATTAGAATAGGTTGTATTCACGCATACATACTGACTGGCTATTAATTTAGCTCAAAGTTTGTCTGAAAAGGTGGAGCATTGTCCGTGGCTGTATTAGTATGTTTTTCAACACAAATGTATGCATACTGTGGCTTAACAGCAAATACATCTCTGTCCTTAAAAGGATCTCCATTGTTTGAGAATAAATGTAAAGCACTGTATGAATTGTATATATACAATTCAAATAAAACTATACAGCACAATTCATGTGAAAATACGTAGAATAAAGCTGCTGTTTATTGTTTACTGTTAATGAAATAAGTTTAACAAAAATGGGAAAAATGAGAAAAAAGAAAATGTGCCTTACTTTCTGAAGGCAATGGAGATTGCCTTTTTATCCCCGTCCAGGTATTCCTCAGTGGAGAAGAAGTCAAAGCTGGAGAGCATCGGGATCAAACTGTCTTGTGAGGATTTCTTTGTTGAAGGTGCATTGCACCCACTCTGCCAGGAGAGGGCCCCATTGCTCACCATATTTTTAGTAGTGGGACTAGACTGGGTGGTAGTAAGGCTGTTCTGAGCAGCAGTACAAACAGAAGGGGTCAAAGGGCTGTCTCTCTTTGGGCTGCTAACTTCTGTCAAGGGGATCCAATTACCCTCAGTTTTCCCACTTAATGGCCCATCTTTGTCTGTGGGCAATACTCCTACAAGTTCCACCGCATTTCCATCTCTCTCTCCTCTCTTTTGGGGATCCTTTATTGTGTTTTCTTCCGGCACATCTTTGGAATTTAGGTTTACCAACAATGCAGGTCTGCATTTAGGTGAGATGGAGTGTGAGGAGGACAGAGAATGCTGGGAGTGTCTGGACAGGGGTGTGGAGGACCGGTCAGAGCGATGAGACTGACTCAGAGGGGGTGTTCCTGACCGACTCTGGACATTGTGGGGTGGTCCTTGTGATTGCCTTTGCTGCTGTTTCTGCTTATAATTTTTCCAGTGTTGATGGTTGTTGTTGTTGTTGTTGTTATTGTAGCCTCCCCCACCTCGTTGGTAGCGTCCCCGCTGGAAGTAGCCACGGCCTCGACCACGACCACGGCCTCGACCCCTGAAGTTGTATGGCCTCCTGAAGCCACGGTGGTACTCCTGACTCTCACGGTTATTTTGGTATCCACGAGAATATTTCTTGTCCCAGTTATGAGAAGGGGATCTTGACCGTGACCTTGACCTTGACCTTGACCGAGACCTACTTCTAGACCTAGAACTGTGCATAAAAGCAGGGAAAATGTTCATTATAAAATGTGTAAAAATGTTTCATATGTAGAGGCACAATAAAAGAAGTCCAAAGTCCCCACATGGGGGCTCTACTGAGCTTTTAAAAAAATGTAGTAAGCACAGAGAGTCATACACGCTGTATTTTTCTTAGTTAGTCATACTCTGTGATGGTTTCTTCAAAACTCCCCAAAATTATAATAATTTGTTTAGAGTAAAAAAACAGACATTGGTAAGAAATGTAGCGTAAACATTTAAAAGGACATAGACTAAAAAGTTGAGGATGGAGTTTTAAAGATTAGATGTGTTAAAACAGCAGAGAAAAAGTACTTAAATGACTAAAGCATGCACAGATTAAAGACTACAAAACATAAACTTAACTTAAAGACACACAGCATGCAACCATTGCATTTAAATTCTACCAAAAGTCAAACAACTTACCGAGCGTGCTTTTTCATTTGAACAAGAGAGTAAAGAAGGCAGTGCTCAGAGCAGCACTGCACACTTAGTGAGTGAGCTACAGACTGCCTCTGCTTTGAGCAGTGCTACCGAAGCTCACAGTCACATGGAACATTTGAGGGAAAAAAAGAACTCAGCTCTTGACTCTCTGTCTGCCAGTAGGATCACTGGCCAAGCCAAGTTAACAATCAGCCTTTTTCTTTTCAAAATAATTAGACTACTGTATGTTTTTGTTTATTTTTGTGTAAAATTTGTTTATTTAGGACTCCCTATTAAGTCTTCACTTCAGTTATTCTTCCTTGGGTCCACATTTATAAAGCAATTTTACAAAATTACTACTAAGAATAGCTAGGTATACATCATTTTTATTGTGCTGCCATAATTGTTCATCACCTATAATAATAATAATAATAATAATAATAATAATAATAATAATAATAAATTTGAACTGGGAAACAAATATTTATGAAAACTGAGGAAGAAATATTGACAAAAAATACCTGTAGCGATACTTTCGAGACCGGATCTTGAGTGACTTGTTGAGCGGGAAGTTGATCGTGATCTTGACCGATATCTTGAGCGGCTCCGAGACCTTGAAGCTGACTTTGTGGATCGAGACATCAGTGCAGCCATTCCACCTTCAACTGTTGCACAAACAAGATGGGACTTGAGTTTTGACAAACAATCAGTCCAAAGCCAACAGACAAAATGTGCTGTAAAAACTGAGAGTCATTGGAACAGAAGAGGTTTTCTTTTTTTTTTCTAGACCATTTGCATAAAGGTTTTATGTATGGCACCAGACTTTATGCAAATAAAGACATACAGTGGCTAAAGGTATTACAGCTTTCATCTGTATGTCTAGCTCATTAGATTGTTAATACTAACCAAAGTTGTGATAATGTTTGATTAAGGAAATGGATCAAAAATAGCAGCTGCTGTTCACAGAACTGCTGACTTGGAATTGCTGAATACACAGACCTTCATACTTAAAATGTTTCCTTTCGACCCTTAAATTAATTCAATTGTATTCTACAGATGACGTTGTTGGAAATGTATGGTTACTTTCATGTTCAAGATCTTTCCAGGAGTACAGCAAATGTCAGCAATTATTTGATAATTTAACTGAATTTATTAAATAAATATGAACAGTTACGCTACTCATCTTCAGGGACTTTGGAAACTTAGAAAATTGATGACTTAACAAGAAATTTAAAAAGCAGCACATACTATCACATGGTGGTCCCAGTGCATGCGCCTGCTACTATTTTAGAAACTAAACAGAGGGTTAGTTTTTTTCTTCCCCTGCCTCTTCCATGTGCTCTCTGAACTTCCCACTCTCCTTCTCATTCTTGCAGATTGTAGTGTTTGGCTCTAAGATAATAATTTCCTGTATGTCCAGCCTCAGTAGACTACCAATTTGCCCTACTGCAAACACTGCAAGAATGGCATTCAGATGTGTGTCTTGGCAATATTTGCTTGATATATGTGAGAAAAATAGCAACAAATTGTACTGTTTGTTTGAGCGTCTGCGTCTCAGATTAACCTAAACCTAGCAATTTATTAAAAAGTACAGTAACCATCAACTTGTTATAAAACTGCCAAAAGCTTTTTATTAACATATGTTTCAGATGTTTGAAATCTGAAGTAGAAACCATCCGTTAGGTTTCCTGCTTTGCCACAAATTCTTCACCTTTTGCAAAGAGGGCAGGCACCAGAAGTTTTATAAGTTATATATCCCACAAGTGAAATCAACATGTTTACAGCTGGGTACCAAAATGGCTCTGGTCTCTAGAGAAATGTAGACAGCAGAATGGGTGGAAGATACAAAATAAATAAACAGGAAATAAACCTTATCAGATGTTTTCTGGCATATACAGTTTTGTTATTACTAAAGAATTGTCTGTGATATACAGTATGTAGCTCTATCTGTGTGTGCTTTGTTTATCCTATTCTTAATTTCGGATGTGTTAACAGCCAAATCTTGGTAGGGCCAGCCACTCTAAAACCTAGTGTAAAATCCTCAATGATCACTAGATTTGAACACTTATAATTGTTTACTTTTGTGTATTTGTGAGGGCACTGATTTAAATTTTCACAATGTTACACATTTGTAAAGATGCAGCTATGTTAAAGAGGGCTGTGTGACATCAGAAAACAACATGTGATAGCAAAGATATTTGAGTTAGTAAAAATTTAATTGTATTAGAATATATAGAAATATATATCAGAGAAACAAACTGCTTTCACTGGAGAAACTGACTTTTAGATTTGGTCACTTGGTTTAAAGCTCTCTTAAGGCTTCTGGCCAATTATTGTAACAAGCAATGTGACCATGACTGTAATAATAAAACACCAAAAATTGCAATATGGATACTGTGTTTGTATTTATTGTAACTACAATTAGTTTGTAAAATATTGTACAGCCCTTATGTTATGTTTTCTGACTTAAAAGTTTTTCTTTATTCCTGTTTGGCTCATCTGAAATAATGTAATTCAGTGGTTGTGACATTAGTATTTAAGATAACATAATCAATGAAGAAAAATTCTAATAAATATGCATCTACTTTAAAATTGACATTGTGGGGAGTGTCCCAGCTCAGTCAGTAGAGCAGATGCAAATATTTGGCTCAGATCAATTTCCCAGTGTCGCGCCCCTTTGTCTTACTCTGTTTCCTGTCCACCTGTCCACTCTAACATAAAGGCAAAAGGGTCAAATAGATAAATAAACTGACATTGTAAAAACATCTGCTAAAAAAGTTCTAAACTAAACCAAACTTCAAAAATGCTAACTCAGAGTTGAGTCCCGCTGGAGTTCTGAATGGCAGCTGTATAATCCTCATCACCTGTTTATTTCATGTTACAGCAAAAGCTCTGATCAACAATGGATGTGCAACATGATACAAAGCTCAGAGAGTATCACCCCTCTCAATCAACGGCCTTGTCATTAAGACTGGGATGCCACAGAGGCAGCTGAAACCACAATTGCTATCTATATGTGCCCCTGGGAGACCCCCGTCCCTTTTTCAGAAAGCCACAGCAACTGTCATTAGCACGATGTTCAGATACTGAAAGGACCAGTCCAGTTTGGTTTTCCACCAATATACTTGCCAGTTAAGATAATGGATAGCAAAATGGTAGCAGCATGGTTTCACCCAAGATAAATTGTAGCTTCCTTGTTTGGCTAATGAAAATAAGCTGTGTCATGTAGATATACTGTGTAGACCTTTATTTTTTGTCATTAACATACAATACAGTGGCACAAGGAACTCTTAATTGAATTTATTATTATCTAACAAGGATTGAACAATTGAATGCATACTGCTTATTGGAATGCATTAACCAAATAACATAAATTAGGGGAATCTGTCAACATTTCTATATTGTTGTTGTAAGCCACAATTTGAATATCTTCACATTTAATTGCAGGGCAGACCGTCCACACCACATTTATGGAACTCGGCTGCACACCAGAGGAAACTCCTAAGCTAAAGGTGAGTTGGGGATAGTTCAGCCAATGATGGGGTATAGTTATAACCTTTATTGTGCTTGTTTGATGTTTGGTGCCACTCCATGAACATTGAGCATGTTTCAAATATAAAACTTAAAATAGCGCTATGTCAAAATAAATAAAAAATGAATAAAATTGCGCAGACAAAAAAAAAAGGTTATAGGTGAGGAAGACACTGTTCCCTATTATTGACACACACCTTTTAGTATACATGCCCCAGGTGTTTGCTAAGAAGGATAGACCTCAACCCGGATCTGGTAGCCCGGGATAAGTACTCTTTAGTACTATTTAAAAAAAGAGTTGTAGTGATTTGTTTGAGAAAAATATAATAAGCCACATCTGCAGTTTGACCTGGTTCTGTTGTCCCATTAAATAGATATGGAGTTGTTTAATGTAGGTGGAGGGACAAAAGCCTGCAATCACAACAAGTGGCATTCCCTCTTTGGGTTGACCACTAAAACACGAGTCATGCTACTGATGAAATAAATTGCTCATTTTATGCAGTTGCTCGAATCCACAAGTAGACTTTTATCTTTCCTTACATAATGTCACAATACCAGCTTTCAGCATAAAATAATTAAGGTTTTGGATTGTCTACATGTAAGACACAAATAAAACTGGGCATTTTAACTTTATGTTATGTAAGCTTCAAGAGATGAAGTGCAACACCACATAATTGCCACTGTTTTCAACAAGTCTAGTTAGAGTTCATCTTTAGACACATTAGAGCATAGCTTATCTTACTTTCAAATTAAGATTAGTTCTTTGTTCTAAAAAACATAAATATGAATCTCACAAAGTCCACTCACCGGTCCACGTTATCCCTCCACTCTGTTGCGTCACATTCAAGTAGCACACTGCACTAGATCCTGTTTCTTCCAAGGCTGCTCTCTCTGTCTGTCTGTTGTGTCCAACTTCTGACAACTGTGCAGCACAGACTGTGAGTGTGTGTGTCTGCCGGAGTCTGTGCAGCGCACAGAAAGGGGGTGTGTTCACAGCACGCAGCACAGGGCTTTGAGTTTCCTTCCGCCTTCAAGCTTTAAGCTCCAAAACACTTAAAGCATTGTGGAACATACCTGTCTACAGATAAGGTATAGTCAGCAGCATATATTAGAAGTGCGAGACGGACAGTTTAATAATAAATTAAATACAACTTTATTAATTCCCATGAGGGAACTCAGTTCTTCAAATAAATAAAAAATAATTTTATTGATTCAGACTGATCTCAGACGTCCACTGGCTGCTCTATGTCGTTACCTTAACTTAAAAATTAGTGAAGGGCCTAAATATTAATTGCTTATTTCTCTGGTACCATAATTGGATTTATTTCTTAGGCTACATCAGGCGACAGAACAAAGCTTTCTAATGCCCTTGAAAGCATGTGAATGTAGCTAAAAGTAGCTCCTGTCAGCTCAGTTTTATACATATACATTTTATACAAAAGCCTTCTGTAGAAAGATCTACTACTAAAATATAATCAAGGCTGTTAGTGATGCTGCACTTGCTAATGGAGAATTTCTCTACACAGCAAAGCCAAATTTTGTACTAAGACACATTTGGTGGACACCTTTTTGCAACATAAATCTGTGGGAAATTATTCCATATTTAAGAGAAGTTAATCTTAATCGTGAAGGGGCGCGCTGTGGCTCAGTGGTAGAGCGGTCGTCCTTCAACGGGAAGGTAGGTGGTTTGATTCCTGCTCTCCACACATTTCATACTGTCGTTGTGTCCTTGGGCAAGACACTTGCCTCCAGTGGTGTTCCAGTGTTGAATGAAACCTTAATGTAAGTCGCTTTGGATAAAAGCGTCTGCTAAATGACTAAATGTAAATAATTAATTACTACTACTACTACTACTACTAGTCACTCTTTCACATAAAACACAAGTAATTTTGCACTGCTCCCCCAACACAGCACAGCAAATTAGAGGGCACTTTCCACCACAGACTGGTTCTCCAGCATATTCCTGCACACGTTGAAAGACCCAAGCTTCCCCAGGAAGTAGCTCATTGTACAAAGCATCATTGTTAATTCCAATTGATTCTATGGTACTTGCAGCCCACACACACACAAATAGTTTTTTTTTAATTGCTAATCATTGACCTCTCTTATAAAACAATTTCTAGGAAATTACAAACACAAATAAATTCAAATAACGTCTTTGCAGCACGATTGTTTTATGAGCAGATATATTTTGCACCTGATACTGTTAAGCTACATCCTGAAATTCTCATTTAGTTAATTCAAATTGTGACTCTAAAAATATTTGCACAGAATTGGTCTGGCTTAAGTGATTAAGGTTTGATATGTTCCACAAAAATAGGCCCCGCCCTGGAGCTTTGATGCAGTTTTGATGCAGGACAGCAAACTTTTCACTTTCACATACCTCATCAGACATTGGAAGGCATGTTAATAAATATGAGAAGGTAGCTCAACGCTAACTAGCATTAGGACTGAGTGGAGCGGCTCAGTCACACGTCACTTACGCTGCTCTGAGTGTCTCAGACTAAGTAAGAAAAGCACAGCAGCCTGTGCTACACACAGACTCTGATACACTGCTTAGTACACTTTAGCTCACCGTTAACAAGCAGTTTTCAGATGAATACATTATGCTGATGAGTTCCCTATCTTCATTTCTGACCCTGCTCTGTTCTGCTTCACGCAACACTCTGTTTGCGCCCTTTGTGTTTGTAAACATGCAAACACAAAAAAGCAGAGTGGAGAGAACAATGGCAGCAAAGTGTGACACTTTGTACTCAATATCAGAGGAAATTTAAAGATAATCATGAACTGTTTGTCTATACATATTAGATTATTGTCTGTATTTTACTGATAATGAATATTGTGCATATAGCCAGGGCCAAGTAAAGGTAAAGGGGAACTTATCTCTCTGTTTAACCCGGCTTGTTATTGGCGCCACCCAAACACCAGGGAGTTTATTTTGGGCAATCCCTTTGGCACCACTTTCTCCCACCGTGCCTGGATGAAAGAGTATGTTATTTCCTTCACCTGTTGAAGCCATCCATCTCCTCGTTGACACTTCTGATCACACCAAGCTTCACATTTAAATTTGCATAAGTATTTGCATAAGTTTCTTTGTAGGATTATAGACTGCATTTATCAACGGCAAAAAAAAAATAGCATATGTGGCAAGATATATACAGTATTTACATATATACTACTCACCGACCACTTTATTAGGTGCACCTTGCTAGCACTGAGTTGGACCCCCTTATGGATTCAGAACTGCCTTATTTTTTTGTAGCATAGATTAAACAAGGTGTTGGAAACATTCCTTAGAGATTTTGGTCTATATTGACATAATAGCATCAAGCAGTTGCTGCAGATTCTTCCATGATGTGACTCTCCTGTATCACCACATCCCTAAAGTGCTCTATTGGATTAAGATCTGGAGACTGGAATCAATTTGAATAAAGTGAACTCATTGTTATGTTCAAGAAACCAGTCAGATGATCTGAGCTTTGTCACATGGTGCATTATTCTGCTGGAATTAGCCATCAGAAGGTACAATGCAGTCATAAAGTGATAGACACGGTCAGGAACAATACTCAGGTAGGCTGTGGTGTTTAAACAATGCTCCCTTTGTACTAATGGGCCCAAAATGTGCAAAGAAAAGATCCCCCACACCAATACACCACCAGCCTAAACCGTTGAGACAAGGCTTCATGTTCTTTATGCCAAATTTTGACCCTACCATCTGAATGTCGCAACAGAAACTCATCAGGTCAGGCAAACGTTTTTTGAATACTTTTTACTGTCCAATTTTGGTGACGTTGTGTGAATTGTGAATCACTGGATATTTTCTCTTTTTTGGACCTATAAACCCTAGAGATGGTTGTGCGTAAAAATCCTAGTAGAGCAACAGTTTTTGAAACAGTCAGACCCATAATATGGGTTAAACAGGACTCAAATGCACAATGCAGAAAGGTTTCAGTTCTTTATTGAAATTGGAGAACAGCAGTAGAATGGAGTGAAGGCTTTAGCACTGGACCGGAGCGTAGGACCAGAGTTGGAGCGCAGGGCCATGGCTGGTGAATCTGCATAGACCAAGGAAGCTTCAATCTTACAGCCACTGGGTTGATGATCTTCTGGAAGCTGGAAATGATGATGGTATCCAGGGCGGCCTTGATACCCTCCTCAACCGGCCAGATGATGGCTGCTACTAGCTGGGAAGAGGGTTGGATGAGGGTTGGATGAAGGCCGTCTCAGCAGAAGTCTTCCTTCTGGAACTGCTGAGAGAAGAGGGCATCAGGCTTTTGATTCCGGGAACCACGTCGGAATGACAAGAAGACAAAATGAAGAATGTTGACACACGAGCTTGGTGGGCCGACCAGAATTACTCCAAATTCTTGTGGTTGGTCAAAACAAGAAAAGGTTGTTCGGCCATTCCAACGCTAACTTGACCACCAGCAGCTCCCTATTCCCAACGTAGTTCCGTTCAGCAGGGGACAGCTGGCGAGAGAAGTAGGCACATGGGTGTAGCTTCTGGTCTGAACAGGAGCACTAAGACAGGACTGCGCCAACTCCCATGTTGGAAGTGTTCCCCTCAAAAACAAACTGACTGTGGGGGTCCGGGATGGTGAGTACTGTATCCAAGGAAATGCAAAGCTTCAGACCTCGGGACGCTGAGTTGGCCTCGCTGGACTAGAGGTACAAGAACTTCGAGGAGATAGGTAGCCGCCAGGGCACTATACTATACTGAAGTGTAGAGCCGGAGCGCAGGGCCGGGCACCGCAGGCAGGTGCTGGACTGGAAAACAGGCTGGACTTCACTGGGAGGAGCAGGACCGGTGAGCAAGCAGGACTCCTCTGAAAGGAGCAGGACCGGGTGAGGTAGATCTGGGCCTCTATTGCTCTGTTGCTCAAGGCCTTCTCCCATGCAGCCATCATTAGTGCCTCTCTGCTCGCCCTTCCTCCCATGATGGTACCTCCAGCACCTCTTCCTCATTTTTCCACTGCCTTAGATTCCAAGAACAACAGCAGACGTTAACAATGTCAATTCAGAAAAGCCCAGTCCTAGGAACAGCCAAGATACTCAGAACCCTCAAGCTCCCAGGCCTCTGGTTGAGGACACTAGCTAGGATGGATAAGATGGCCCGCGAAAGGCGAGGTGAGAGTTTTTATTATAGTATACTGTATATACGTATGCATAATACAGACTTTTCAAATATATATATTTAGTTGTATAAAAACTGCGTATTACAATTACAAAGAAGTACTCCTGGATTCTGAAATTTGTTGCCAAAAAGAACAACTGTTTAAGGTGTTTCATTGCCAAACCATTTGCACAACTTTGCTTTTATGTAAGCCATATGGTTGTGGTTACCTCTTGTGAAGAGACAAACATTGTGCTGAATCATTGTGCAATTCATTTTTGAAAAACGAAGAAACTGTTTTTTATACGGGTCATATTGACTTGATAACTAAAAACTATAATATCCATTGGTCAAATTTCTATTTTATTTTTCTTTATTTCTTTGTTTTATATTTGTATTAGTTCCTAGATAATTGTGTTGTCAGTCGAATACTACATGTTCACCAAATTTAATTATATACAGCAAAGTATATTCTAACATCACATAGCCCTTGTGCCAGGCCAGCAGTTTATCTGAGTGATAATATTCTAAACGTTACCTTGGCAAACAATATTTTTTGTTAAAGGATACACAGAGAAAATTTGTGCCAAATTTAGTCTGTTTATGACTAAATACATTTTTGGTGTCATATAGATAGCTACTACTGGCTTTATAGAGCAAATGTCGCTTTTCACCACAACAACATTGTAGCAAATACAGCATGGGTCTATATTGTGCTTTGTTTATCTGATTCCATCTCAAGGTAAAATAGATGTCTTTCTTATCTTCTTTGTTGTCAACAAAGTTAGGCCATTTGGTTCAATGGAACATTAACATGAATTGGACAGCTGCTGATGCCCCCAGACAGTTCCATGACCTCTGTCCAGAACCTATTATCACCTTCTACATATTTCCTCGAGATTTAAATCCTACCAGTATTCATTGGTCTGCATCAGCAACAGAAAATAAGGATCGGAACACAAGATGAAATCTCAGTGGGGCTTGAAAGTGGGTTTGATCAAGTCCTATTATAAGAGACAAATGTAGCCAAAGCATCTCAGTGTACAGCTTTACTTTATTGTTGCAGTTTTGTAAGCAAATGTTTATGACAGGTTGTTCCTCCAGATAGGATAGGCATAGATATGTTCCTCCAGATGGCAATTTAATGAGTTAGTGTCTTCTTTCCTCTGCCAAGATTAATGGATCTAATGATTGTTTTGACTGCATAATCTCTGAAATATTTTAAAATATTTAGTTGATGGTATACTTATGAGCTACTGATAAGAAGCACTGAGTTAAGCATTTGTCTTTAAGCTTGTACACTGCAAGGCTGTGAGTAGATGTCAGAGGAGTTGAGTGAATGTTAGCACTAGTTTAAAATAATATTTAAACAGATAATACAGCGCATCAAGTTAGTTGATAAGTTATTGTGTCTTTAACCAGTTTACTTGCTTGTCCCAATAAAAGCAATCTCCAGCATTAGATAAACATATAGTATAAAGACTACAGCAAAAAGGCCATGATCTACTTATTTGGCCATGAATTGTAATTATCACTGAGATGTAATTATTTTATTATTTTTGGTTACTGATAATGTCTTTTTTCAACTTGCATTAAAAAGTGATTGGCTTGTCACACTTCTTTCTCAAGCGATCACTTTTCCCAGCAGGGCTTCTTATTTCAACTAAGTTTGGTTCTTAATCCCCTGCTTAGAGTCAGTGCAGGCAGCCAAGACCTAAATAGACTGCCCATATGATGATAAAAGAGGAACTCTCCTTGCCCGTGCTGCACAGACAGCAGCAGGCCATTTGCTCTTCTAAAGATCAAAACGATCAGTGTTAATGAGAGTCTTAAGGTTTCTGGGTAAGAGGCCTTGATTAATCAGTCCCTGGGGACACAGATAATGTACTCAGATTGTCAACCAAATGTATGGACTACCAAGCACTGTGGTAAACGTTTACTACGTTATAGATTTAACTTTAGATTTATAGGTAACAGCACTCAACAAGAAAACAAGTGAGGAGTCATACAGATAGCTAATTATGGCTAATAAATGACAAGAAAGTGACTAAGCAGGCATCTAAGGTCACACAGCACCTCTTATGGCATCTCCTGATTGCTTCACAGACGGAGAAACCGGATTCTGTTGTCAACTGGCCTTTGTCGCTTTACAGCTTCTCAGGTTGGATATTCTATCAACCTACTGAGAGATAGTAGCGTCTGAGATGGATGTGCTGATGGCAGTGTAGGTGTTGTGGGTGACTATGGCAACACTATGTCCTGTCAACATTCAGTCACAGATGTAGCATAAAGCAGATGTGGTGTGATTCAGCTCGAGTAGCGGCTGACACATGAAATTTACAGCCACACCGCTTTGGGCTCTGCCTTACATTTTGCAGACTATTAATGCCAGATGATCTAATTTAACACTGACACAAGTGATCAGATTAGCAGTGGTTCTTTTCTAGCTTCTTTTATGTTATTTTATGTTCTTTTCTTTTATGAGAGAAAACAGTGGCATGCCATCTACTTGTACATACAGTAAATTGCATGCACTCAGTGACTTAATTGTGTAAAAAGATTTGGCACTGCTTTTATATTTTGGATAAATAAACATTTAACTTTAAATAAACTTTAAACATTTATTGTGAATAATGTTAGAAGAGTCTCATTTGAGCTTGCTGGCAGTTGGCCCAGTGCCACAAATTGATTGCCAGGAATGACCATTATATCTGTTTGTTTGAGCACTAATAGAGGAACAGTTGCTGGACTGAAAATGATTGAAGAAGGAGAGGGAAAGGGGAAGACAGGGAGCCGGAATTCAAACGCTCGCTCCACTTCATGTGGTTAGCACTCTTTCATTTGAGCCACTGAGGTGCCCCAATTGTTTTTCATCCTTAGTGCTACCTCTTCTGAGACTGTTTTCTGGTGGCCAGCTACCGCTTCTCATATGAGAGTGTCCTGTTGTAGAGCAGCTGAAAAAAATACTATGTTCTTCAGTGTTAGCATAGACCAGCTGTAATTTTACAATGGGGGTGTTTCTTAACAAACTCCTGGGCATAACACAAAAAGTACCTCATCAAACTTCAGCTACAGAATGCTAACAACATGCTGCTTTGTGTTTTGCCTCAAGTCAGCCTTCAATTACAAAGTGTATTTTACACTTGTCACATTTTTTGTTTTTTGTGTATGCCACACTCGACACCACATGTATCTGAAGGGTATGTCAGATTCACATGGGAGAGCATGGTGTGTCAGGAAAAACATTTCAGCTTCCATCACAGCTGCACCCCCTTTCCCAAAGGAGGCGTCCCACAGGGCAGATAGATGCCCAAAGGATGATCTTTATGATGTAGAGCAGCTGAGACCGCCACTCTCCACAGAGCCATTGGGCACAGCTCAGTCCCATGGAGAGCAGTTTGCGATTGGTTACAACAGTAAAAAAATATTAAAAGCTCATGTCTTTCCAGCCCCAGCAGGACTGTTTGGGAGTGGGGGCAATGTAACATCTGACCTGATTGTTCCAGGTTAACAAAGATGTGGCCACTACTGTGCCACACTCCTGAGCTGTGGTAAAATTAGTGCCCGTGCAAAACCACACAACTTTTGGTGGCCTATCCACTGGAGCTGTCAGTCAGTGTCTCAGGCTGTCAACGGTCTCACTTACAGTTAGCGTTCCAGTGGATGTCTGGTAACCTGAGATCATACCCAGGAGGCGGCCAGCAGAAAGGCGGCTGTCATAAAATGTGCATGTGGCATCTGGACACCTGAGAGAAAGAATAAAATAAGCAAAACATTCTTAAAACTGATACAGGTGTTCATCCATCCTTCTGGTTCAAAGTAAGTTTGAATTTACCTGAACTGAATTGAAGTTTACCCAAAGCTTTTCTTGTTACATTTGCTAACCCTAGATGTTTCTCTTTACTTTGAGCCTTGACATTAGATAAAGTATAAAATTTACAAGGCAGGATTTTTTAAAGGTCGTCTCATATCCGTAACTTAATCATTGCAATGAATGAATGGCTGATATTATAAGGTCACCATCCCAGTGGACCGAAGTAGGACACCAGTTGACATTCACACTCATAGCATCTCATAAAACTACACACCAGTTTCTTATAAAGCTGCTTTTAAACCAGTACCACCATAAGAAATTCAGAAATTCCATTTAATTCAATATAAAAAAAGTGCTAAGGAAGTGGAGGGTAACTGTGGAATGCTTTTGAAACACCACAATGAGTCACTGTGGTAAAAAGAAAAACACTCTGCTGCTGGTAGTCCACATGCTGCAGAAACACTCATCAGTGCGCATGGCAGCATTTCTTTTTCTGCCAAACACTTCAAATGGATTACTGCTGATCAATGTAGATTTGACCAAAGACATCATGGCAAATGCAAACAACAGACTGTGGCAAAAATGGACAATATGAATTCAGAAATGTCTGCCTATGTCTCAACTGTAATGTGGCTGGTCTGAAGTGTCAGCAGGGTTCAGACTCTGAAGTGGACCCAGTCAACAGGAAATGGTGGACGCTGAGGGTATACATCTTGTCATGCACATAATTACAACTCTGTCAGAATCAATGAGTCAGTGTCAACTTAAATTTGTCACTTTTTCTCTCTAAATAACAACTGGTGTTGTTAGTGCTTCCACTGCTAAGCATGGTGGGTGCAACTTAGTTTAAACTTAAAATTTACTAAATTGGTTGTTGTTTTTTATTTTGGTACTGTGAGCGTTGCATGTGGTCCCTTAGCAAAAACAAGTGACCTAAAATTAAAAAATTATTTTGTTTTTCAGATGAATACCTATGGGTTAACCTTAAGAAACCCTAGGTCATTTAATAAAATCAGAGCAACAAGAGTTTTTGTTTTACAAAGTAACAACATCAACCTAAAATACAGCAACTGTGGATACTGCCACATAATTGTCCTTAGCCATTTGTTCATGTGAAATCAGATTACCTGCTCTCAGTCCTGTAAAAGGTAATTATAGATTTGTTTCAAATGCAACATTCACTAAAGAAAGACCAGACAGCTCAGACACTGGCAGCCAGATCAAATACCACATCTCTGTTTGTTACTTGTTTATAACTTGTTGTCAAGTGGGTTGTCTTAAACAACAGCTCTACATCCGAAGCATGTAAGAGATTTACTGCATAAAACATAAATGTCTTCTCCACTGGCAACCCCACAGGAAGACAAGAAAACCAAAGTCAGGATTTCTATAGTTAATTTTGTCAGCAAAGAAAGACAATCTGGCAGCAATCATTTGCCTCAAAGTCCCACAGCGAAAGAGGTTGTACAAAAGAGAAATGGCTGAATAAGAATTTGAATACACTTGAATAATGGAAATTATTTAATTAATTCTCGCATAACTTCTGAGATAACTAACTGTCATTTCTAAGCATATCTAAGTGTATTGTATAGGTGAAAAAAGACTTAAGGCTAATGAGACACGTGACACCAAAATAGAATAACTTGCTACCGTTTTTTTTTTCCACAGTACTTCTCCAGAGGGAAGCAACAGAGATATGATTTCCCAAAAGTCATCTCACTTACACTCACACACACAAACACACACACACACACACACACAAACATACGCAATACACACACGTATACACACACACACACACACACACAAACATACGCAACGCACGCACACGCACACACGTACACACACACACACACACAAACATACGCAACGCACACACACGCACACACGTACACACACACACAAACATACGCAACGCACACACACGCACACACACACACACACAAACATACGCAACACACACACGTATACACACACACACACACACACACACAAACATACGCAACGCACACACACGTACACACACACACACACACATACACAATCATACGCACACGCACACACACGTACACACACACATATACACAAACACACACACACACACACATAGACACACACATACACACAAACACGCACACACACAAACACATGCACATGCACACAAACACACACAAACACACACATACACACACACCTACACAAACACACGCACACACACACCTACACACACATGCACATACACACAAACACACACACATGCACACACACAAACACACACATGCACACACACGCACACACATGCACACACACACACACATGCACACACACATACACAAACACACGCACACACATAGACACACACACGCAGACTCACACAAACACACACACATGCACACACACACACACACACACACATACACACAAACGCACACAAATGCACACACACATACACACATATGCACACACACACACAAACACACGCACATGCACACACACAAACACACACATACACACACACACGCACACACACCTACACACACACGCGCATACACACAAACACACACACATGCACACACACATACACACAAACACATACACATACTCACACAAACACACATGCTCACAAACACACACACATACACAAACACACGCACATACACACAAACACACACAAATGCACACGCACACATGCACACACACACACGCACACACACACACACACGTACATATATATATATATATATATATATATATATATATATATATATATATATATATATATATATATATATATATATATATATATATATATAAGGGCACAGTGTGTGCAAATTACCTCTCCAAGTTACAACAGAAGGCCAAAGGTGTGGAATAAGTAGACTGTCCAACGTATTAAAACTCATTTTACATTTTATGAAAATAGTGTTTAAGCCAAGCGTCTCCCATGGAACCTCCTAAATGGTTGTTGTGTAAGGGCGCCGCCATACGGCGAAATACGCTGAAATACAGCAAAATACCAATCCACCAGAGGGCAGGCTCCAAAAGCGGAAATATAAGAAAATCATGTTCACAGCCTGGTACAAAAGATGGCTTCGGTCTCCAGAGCTAAGTTTTTACTATGTGACAACTCTGGGGGGGGTAAATTTTTTATTATTACGTCCGTTTATGCTATCTAAAAACTATTGTTTTACTATGGAGTAAAAGTTGAAAATCCCAGATGTAACGGCCATTTTATTGCCGAATCGTAATGACAATATCAGTAAATATGGGACCAATGGGCGGATTATATCTAGTATATAAACAAGGCAAAATTTCAGGCCAGACATTTTATTGGCTTTTCTGATAGCAAGATTGATAGATGTGTATTTTTCATTTGGTTACACCGCAACATTATTTAAAAATAGCCAATCATTCTAATGTGCTGTGAATGGCTATAAAATTGAAAACCACAACATTTGTGTCATGCTAATATTGCACTGATAATAGATTTGCAGTGCATTGTGAGGCCTAAGCACACAGGCCCAGGCACATTGTGTCTCTTTAAGACTACAGCCGGGTTGGTTCTGACAAGTCCTGTCTTGGTAAACTGAATCGATGCTGATGGTCCATTTGAGAGATGCACAGAGGAGCACAGGGCTCTGTTTGGTCATTGCTTCTTTTCCTGGAGGTGCTCCTAACAACTCTGACGTGCCAGGCGCATCTGGGTTTGATTCTTCCTCATACTAAGTTACTTAACCTAAAATAATGGTTTCCCAGACTCTCACTGCCAGTGCTGAAAGTGCATACAAATGACAAAAACTTATTCATACAAGATTTACTGTATCAATGTAGTGATTTAACAAAAACTAAACAATGCTGCATTCTCATCTGAGTAACTGCACTTAGATTTTTCTTTAACAAATTTGTCTTTTTCTGCTTATGCGAAACACATAAAAACTCACATTTTCAAGGGCTTGTTATTTTTACAAAATGCAAAGGGAACTTGTCAGCTTCCCACAGATAGTTCCACATGAGGTAGCTGATTTAAATAATGGTAATTTTAGGGAAGAGGAAACTTGGAAAGCATTAAAAGAATCCAGTTTGGAGGGGTGTCCCAACTCAGTGCTGCTTCATTTGTAAAGCTGGAGGTGAGGGGAAACAGACAGAATATTTAGGGGAAGTATTCTCCCAGCATCGAGAAGGAAAAAAAGGTAAAGGAACAAATGTTCTGAACAAATGTTGTTTCTAAATGATGCCATTTTAACAAACAAATGGGAAGCTTCTACAGTTAGTTAGTTATTATCCAGAGTTAAAAAAGTTTTAAAAACAGGCCAAATGAGCTTTTACTTTAAGAATCTTCTCCTGAAAAAATGTATACAGTCAAATAGATCCCGGTCTCTAATTAGGTGGCGGAATATATTCACCATAAAGTCAGAGAACACGAGACCCGGTTCGAATCCCGGACAGGTCATTTGCCCAATGTCATCCCCCTCTCTTTCGCCCGGTTTTCTGTCTACTTATACTGTCAATCTAGCAATAAAAGGTTTGACTTGACTAGGCTCTGCAAAAGAAGAAAACAGAGATATACTTCATTCTGATACTTGTGCCAGTTAAACACTAATTGTAAGGCTAGGGTCATCATCTAACCTAGCTAATGATTAATGCTCCAACCAATGGATGGCGCTATGGGAAACCCTTTGGCTTGCACAATAAAGACAGTAGTTTTAAAAGTTATTACCGTACCAAACAGCTACCACTGGCAGCAGAAGCAGGGATTGTGCTTATCATGAATATTTCTGAGTATAAATTTTAGCTGGTAGAATAAAAACACTGGGTCCCAGTCCCATTCCATGGAGTTGGTCCGGAGGTATAGTTATGTTGAGTCATTAGATCTCATTAAAAAAAATGACCTTCCTGGTTTCAACTGCAGATTATGTTTTAATATACAGTATGCATATGTCAGATGTGTTTGTAGGCATAATTACATCTACTGTATGCTGTACGTGTCATCAGCACCCTTCCCCCTCCTGACTCTTGCACATGTCGGCTATGAGCTGCTACCATTTGGTGTTTATGTTTATGCATCAGGAGAATAAATTTAACTTTCAAAGCTACATGGACAAAGTTATGGGTCAGAGAAGAAGATAAGCTAACTTTTAAAATCTGGAAACTGAGCTTGATTGTAAAGTAGCAGCTCTACTTCACTTTTATGTATTTTTATGTGGGCTAAACTGTCAGAAGTCGTAGCTGGCACAAATTTATTGGACTACTAAAACAAAACTGAAAGAAGAAAAAGAAAAGGAGGTAAACATGGTCACATTTAATACATTCGCTGTTGCCCTGTAAGAAAAACATTTCCAGTCCTGTCCACTTCCAAAAAAAAACTCAACCAGGAAAAGCTGAATTCCTGTCAGCTGTAGCCTAAACAGAACTCTCTTTATTGGTCTACACTTCCAGCTATAGGATATCACTTTATTACATTAGACTGTAAAAGAGATCAGACTCAGCTGCTTCTGAAGCTAGCAAAAACGTTTTATTGCATTTTTGTCTTTGCAAAAAAAAGGTCAGATCTCACTTTGTGCCCATTCAGTTTGGTGCCAGGGAAAATGATTTGGTTTGAATAGAACCACTGTTCGACTATGTTCTGTCTCTACTGGACTTAGCAATGCTGCACTGGTTCCAGAGCTACTTTTGTGGTTTTTGGTACAGCTCCAAGACTCGGTTCTAACTGATATTTCCCCTTTTTTCCTATTCTCTGTCTGATGTTAGCTGCAGACACTGTGTATGGTCAGATTTAATGCAAAGAACAGAAGTGTGTCAAACATGTTCCATTGCTTGAAAACCCCTTAAGAAATACCCTGAAGGCCAGATTTTTTTTCACAGTAACTGCATTCACAGTTTCCTTGGTCGGTCAGGGACGGGGACTGTTGTCAGGCAGAGGCGAGCAAGCTGTCGGCCAGCGTTACGACTGGAAGCCACACAAACTCTTTAGCTGTAAGAATAGCAACAGCGACACACTACACCTTTGTGAATTTGCAAGGCACTCTGAAATTGTTCCTCCCATAAACAACCTGCAGCTTTGAATGATGAAACAATATCAAGTTCATTGGAAGAGCATAAAACCTGCCTTTTCTAAAATTATGGCACCTCTGCACCTATTAAATACTTTTTAAAGACATCAACAGCATTCAAGATGAGCCAAATGTTGCTTAAAGTCTGACAGGCTCACTAAAGTGAAGGTTTTTGCAACCATTTTACATCCAGAGTCTTTGATTTTGACGTCACACTGGTTGTGAAATCACTTATCCAAGAGCAGCCAAAACATGCAGCCGCTATGGTCTGTGTGCAGCTTGAGAAAGTATCCAAACAGATCTGGCAACTTAGTTAGATTCTGGTCTTCTTCCAGGTCTGAAACATGAAAGTTCTTCCCAAACTCAATGCAATTCAAGATGTAGCAGGAGTTGCACATTGTCCTTATCCCCTCTTTGATTGGGAAATTGGATTGTGTGACTGTGAAGCACGCTGGCACTGTTCTTCCAGATATTAACTTTGAGTTTCTCAAAGCCCATTGAGGTTGTCTTCTCTACACATGTTGATTTAAAACCCCTTTCACACTAGATAAAGAACACATGTAGAGCACTTTTTGTCCTGGTAGACGTTTTTATAGAAAAAGAAAAAAGTGCTTACCTTGGTCCAGCTAAAACGCACCAGAAGCTCTATAATCATGACTCCAAAAGTTATCTAGGCTCACCTTTTACAAGACAATGAGATACACACGCTACTACAATTTCTTTAATCAACACAAAACTGTTTAATAACTTGCATTTGCATCTGCATCTAGTTCCTCAAACAGTTCCTCCTATGCTGGCTTGCTTCACTGTTAAATAATTATGTATGCTCAGTGCCAAAATCTACATACAATATATCAATGTGTTGTGGTGGCGGTGGTGGCAAACTCATGTGCCAAAGTCTGCTTTTGCTAGAATATTTTCTGAAGTCCACAAGTTCAATCTGACGCAATTCTACTTCAAGTACGCACCAGCCTACCTGACTCAACGCCAAACCTTCACAGCTTTATTCGTGCCAAGCATCAGCAGTGTTTCCTTGTTTGGCAATATCAGGGAGAGGACTGAAATGTCAACAGGGTACTATAAATTGAAACATCACCAGAAATTATTAGCCCATGTGCAACCTGAGCTTAATGAATAGCCTTGTGTTTTCCCTCAGCACATTTTAGTCTGGCCTTTATTATAAGATGAGATAACCCTGAGAAAACCCATGGTAACACCTGAAGGACATGCCGTTGTTAGCCGAATGCTAGCAGTAGTTTGTAGTCGGTGTGGACAGTCATTTGTTGTGTTTTGCCCAATCATGTGTGTCTTCTTTGTTATAATTAGTATTCTTTGTTTTGTTCATACAATCTCCTACTTCTTCACATGCATGGAACTTAATAACATTATGCATCTTCTTTCTGCTAATCTCAGGGATGTCTATGCCCTGCTTGTACAGATAATTTGGAGGATGTCGTGTCGCACCAAAATAATCAGAACTTTGCTCCCAGAGGCTCAGAGAAGTCAGACCTGTATCCTCATGAAGGCCTTGGCTCAGCTGCTGTATTGCCCCACAGAGTGAGACTGTGAGCACTGCAGACAGAAGGTAGGAGGATGACAGAGATTGAAAGCTAATAGATGGCACAGTGATGTGTGTAACCTCTATGTTTGCTTTAAAATGCTAAATGAGGGTACAGCCATGTTTGTTCTTCTTCATGATCGAAACCTGAGCTCTGGTCCCATGAGACCCCGCAGCCAGGTGGGTGTCCACTGAAAGAACCCAGGCAGCTGCTGTTTATTTTTAATTAGCCCAGAGGATGGAGCAGAAAATGACCCACAGTTTCACAAAGAAGCTTTGTTTCAAGTAATAGGAACCAATAGCTAACTTTTGGATGTGTTTTGATTCCTTGATTATTAACCTAAGTGAGGAGTACATTTACATGGCACCAGAGGTTACATAAATATTGGTTCTCTCACAGTTCACAAAACTTGGAATGTAAATACAGCCTTGTTTCCACTGGGACGCTATGGTCAGTGCGGGTCGGTACTGACGCATTGCCATTACCAAAAGGGGTCTGAAGAGTCCCTAAAAAGCGCGCTGCTCCCTTCCATCTTTTTCAATATTGTTTCATGTATATAATTATATAATCTGTATTTTTGTACTGTTTTGCTTTGTAAGAACATGAACTTTCCAAGAAACATTTTTTTTGTCACCATTGTTTTAATGTCAACAAGCTGTGCGTTAACAGCCAATGGGAGCATTGCTTTTTTGGAATGGGAACAATGCCACAATATTAGGTGATTATTAAGTTATTAGTTGATCAAACAGGTTTCTTTAGTTAAAACAAAAGAGAAAAGCTACACACTGCACATTATTATTACAATTTTGAAATAACATCAAACTTGTGCTGTCAGCTGTATTGAGGTTGATTATATAACATATAATTGTATGGGAGGAATACTATTTCTCTAATAATAATGAGATTTAGTAGATGTAAAACATTTGACAGAAAGAAAATGAACTTTCACAGATAATGTTTTGGAAAAGTCTTGTAAATTATGTCCAGAAAATTTTGGAACTTTTGCAAGCTACTCCTTCACATCTCAGACACAGTTCATCATGATCCTTTCTGCAACGTTCTGTCTGTCTGTCTGCCACAAGACTGTCAAATGTCAGATGAAGTGGCAGACTGCACCAGAAACAATCCATCTTCTTTGTTATCTGCAGAGAGACATTTTTCAGAAAAGAAAGTTCCTCCACATCACAGTCAGCAGTTCACGAGCTGGCAATCTGGCATTTACTCACATATGAGAAGGAAAGAGTGCGAAAATGAAAAAGGATGCGCACAGTGATGCAGAAAGGGACTTTCCACTCGTCAAAGTGAGAACCAGCTGTGCCTGGGCAAAACCAGGACAAAAGCTGCTATTGTCCATTTCAGAGTCATTTTAAGAACAAAATTATCAGCATTAATCTGCTACAAAACAATACTCAGCAATTCCTTCAATGATTAACCAATCAACAATTTTTACACAATAACTGAATGAATTTAATACAAAGTTCATTTGTTTTCTGACATACAAACATACAGTATGTAGCCAAATATCACAGTGACACCAGAATCATAAGACATCACAACGACCATTACAACACTTTGAGAAACCCACAAAACTTTATCTAAACATAAGCATTTCATACATATTTTTTGAAGCCCACAGAATACATTTTTATCAAATAAAGCACTCACCCTTTAACCTCAGAGCATTAATTATTCTACACACCTGCACACAATTTCTGAACAAACCTGGCAGGTAGGTTGTTTCAAACATTTGGAGAACTAACCACAAATCTTCTGTTGATCTACGCTTCTCTAGTCTGTCTCTTCATGAAAATCCCTTGACAGACTCCAAGATGTAGAGATCAGGGCTCTGTGGGGGCCCTACCATAACTCCCAGGACTTCTCGTTCTCCTTTAGACTGATAGTGAAGAGTAATATCCACAAATACATAAAATTTTAAATGTACTGTGAGAAAAACTCTGTGGCATTTGCTTGTTTTGTCTGTGTGTGCTATTTTAGTCCTGCCTCCTTTTACCTTCAAAGGATATGTATGTATAGGTTAAATGGTGACTCTAAATTCAACAAAGTAATGAATGTGAGCATGGGTTGTTGTTTGTCTTTATATGTTAACCCTGTGATAAACTACAGGTTTGCACAGGGTGTAGCCCAATGCAAGCCCTCTTAATTTCATATTATTGGAATTTCTGGATATTCTAATTTAGAAATGTAGTATTGACAAAACAAGTATTGAAACGGTTAACTCAAAACACTTTGATTGAAAACTCTTGAAACTCTTGAAATGAACTTAATAAAGTTTAAGTTCATTCACCTGTACTACATTTTTAAAGATAAACACTGAAGAAAATACTATATTTCCCAAACCATGGCAGGACATTAATATTTGTATAACTGAAACATAACCAAATGTGCAGTCATGCCAGATTACAAAGCAGGTGTCAAATAACTAGTTCATGCAAAATCACATTTCAGTATCTGTTTCACATGTCTTCCCATCAGTTCATCAGCCCAGGGTCATCCTGAGGCCTGGGCTGGGGTGAAACTCAAATGTGTCACTGATTTATTGTTTTTTTCACCTTCCGTCCAAGTAACTTAATGCTTTCACACTGACTGTTGACACTTCAGGGCCACTGTCGGTGAGTGGGGCCCTCCTCTACTCCCGGCCCGGCTGTTCTCATGTGTTATTGCAAACATGCACATGCACACCATGTGCAAATACACCGACAACAGAACTGAGGGAATGCAAACACCAATGACCTGCATTTCTCTTTTATCTTTTCCTGCACACACAGACATCTCCAAACACACATGCCCCCTTTTCCTTATAAACCCTTTGCCAATAAATAAATTTGCTCCTATAGTGGCTCACCATTTTACCCTCCCTTGTAGCATAAACAAAGACAGTGGGGTCATCATTTTAAAACAGTGTTATATATTCTTCTTAAGGGACCATACAGTAGATATTGTGAGAAAACATAACTCATATATGGGAAAAATTTCCAACAATTAATCAGAGAATCCCACTGGAAAAGAATGACTCAGTGGTCTTCAGCTGTTGCTTCTGTGGTTGTAATGTTCCACTACTGTGTCACAGCAACAGATACACAACATATTAGTGCAGAGGAAAGGAAATACTTCATGATACTCGACCCTTCAGGTGGTCATCTATAGGCGCATGATGTCTGAGCCAACACAAACACAAAGTAGAGCCAAGGAAGATCCCCTTTCGGTCTTAGTGCATAGTTGAAACACTCCCTGAACTTTGAGTTTTTCTTCCAAACAGATCAAAATGAAAGCTGAGTAATCCATGTGCCTTGAGCGTATCTGGCAGCCAATAGGGATTCATTTCTACTTGTCTCCTGAACTGAAAATAACCAAGCCTGCAAGCTGGCAGAATCCAAGCTGCTGGTCCTTCTTGTGTCTTTTGGCAGGGATGCTGTAAAACTGTCAGTTCCCACATGCAAAGACAAAAGCACCAATACAACTATGTCCCATGGGCGCAGTTTATTCAACAGTTATTCTATGGTTTACAAAGACTTAAGGCCAAAAATACCAATGTGAAAAATATGATTTTAAAAAAGTATCTCTGGAAATATGGAAATTTAGGTTTCAGCTATGTAATCAGGGAATTTGACCCTCTGAAGCCACTGTAGTTTGAGTGTTGATACTCTGAGGTCAAACATGGCTAGTTTGAGTTTTGACCTTCTGAAGCAGCTGTAGTTTGAGTTTTAACCTTTCGAAGCAGCTGTAATTTGAGTTTTGACCTTCTGAAGCAGTTCTGGTTTGCGTTTGGACATTCTGAAGCAGTTGTAGGCTAGTTTTAGTTTTTAGGTCATCTGGGGCCACTGTAGTTTAAAACCAAAAAAGAGAGCTGCATGTGTCGCGGTGTCCCCAAATTCCCTGTGTTCCGGCGAGGGTGTGTGGCCCTTTAAGGCAGGTGACGTCGGGCTAATCATTGATGAGGAGCGCCGGCACACCTGGGGAATCACAGGGACCAATGAGGATTCTCATTGTTTAGTTTAAAAGGGGACACACAGACAGACACGTGGAGCGCAGACACACAGGACAGAGAGGAAGAGGGACACGACAGAGCGGACGGGGAAAGACCGCCGGACGAGGAGAGATGGGCCCTGGCGGACGCCGGGCAGGGAAGAAGGAAGCCGGGAGGACGGCTCGTGACCTGAGCCCAGTGGACCCAAGAGACGGCAACCGGTCGGGCGAGTGCGGAGGGCTGAGGAAGAAGCCTGGACCCCCCCTGAGACCGGAGAGCCTAGGCGACCGGTCGGGCGAGTGCGGAGGGCTGAAAAGGAAGCCTGGAGCCCCTGAGACCGGAGAGCCAAGACGAGGGACTGGGACGGACGAGGACTGCGCCGGTAGTGGAGAGGGCAGGTGGACGGCGACGGAGTCGGATGGAAGCCGGAGGACCGCTCGTGACCTGAGCCCAGTGGACCCCAGAGACGGCAACCGGTCGGGCGAGTGCGGAGGGCTGAGGAAGAAGCCTGGACCCCTGAGACCGGAGAGCCTAGGCGACCGGTCGGGCGAAAGTGCGGAGGGCTGAAAAGGAAGCCTGGAGCCCCTGAGACCGGAGAGCCAAGACGAGGACTGGGACGGACGAGGACTGCGCCGGCAATGGAGAGGGCAGGTGGACGATGACGGAGTCGGATGGAAGCCGCGTCGGGAGGATTCCGAGAGAGACCCGAGGCCAGGGGACCCGGAGGCGTGACTGGTAGGTCGGGAAGCGAGGGGCCGACGAGGAGGCCTGGGGTGACCCGCGACCAGAAAGAGAGCCAGGGACTGGTACGGTCGAGGAACTCCGGCGGGGAATCGATGGACTGCTGAAAAGGGAGAGAAACGGCAGAAGAAGCGGAGGAGAGAGAGGGAGACGGAACTCCGGAAGCGACAGATCCCTGGGGAGAGACCGTGTACAACGCTCATAAACGATAAGTAAAGGGACGTGTCCCGAATAACGCTGTGTGCTGTGGGTTTTATCTGTGTTTTTAGAGCGTCGGTTGAACCAGATGTTGTATTTGTGTTTTAGCCAATTAAAGCAGTGAACGAAGGACTGGGAATTCGAAGCCAGCCAGGACCGCCGGGAGGGCATTGAAGGACAGACTTACCGGGCTCAGAAGGACGGCTGGAGACCAGGAATAATCCCTGCCATCTCCTTCTACAGACTGCCGACAACCCACTACTTTGTGACTCTTTCTTTTATTAGTTATAGCCTTTCCCCTTTTTTAACTTATTTATCCAGGCCTTTTTATTGGATATAACTTGGACTCTTTTTAACTTTGTTTTAATAAACTGTTGTTTTATTCCAAGCTCGGTCCCCTCGCATTCTTTGTGGTACCTAGTTTGGTGATCAGAACGAACCTGGCCCCTTCCGCAGGGCGCCCGTGACAGTTTTTGGCGTAGTTGACAGGATCACCAGTACCACAAAGAAATGGAGCGAGTGGGACCGAGCAGTAGTTCGGCCATTAGGCTAATGCTAATCTTATGGCACCCGACCCAGAAGGTATCGGGTCTACTTGGCCGGGACGACCAAGGACAAAGGTGGGGGGAAAATGTCGCGGTGTCCCCAAATTCCCTGTGTTCCGGCGAGGGTGTGTGGCCCTTTAAGGCAGGTGACGTCGGGCTAATCATTGATGAGGAGCGCCGGCACACCTGGGGAATCACAGGGACCAATGAGGATTCTCATTGTTTAGTTTAAAAGGGGACACACAGACAGACACGTGGAGCGCAGACACACAGGACAGAGAGGAAGAGGGACACGACAGAGCGGACGGGGAAAGACCGCCGGACGAGGAGAGATGGGCCCTGGCGGACGCCGGGCAGGGAAGAAGGAAGCCGGGAGGACGGCTCGTGACCTGAGCCCAGTGGACCCAAGAGACGGCAACCGGTCGGGCGAGTGCGGAGGGCTGAGGAAGAAGCCTGGACCCCCCCTGAGACCGGAGAGCCTAGGCGACCGGTCGGGCGAGTGCGGAGGGCTGAAAAGGAAGCCTGGAGCCCCTGAGACCGGAGAGCCAAGACGAGGGACTGGGACGGACGAGGGACTGCGCCGGTAGTGGAGAGGGCAGGTGGGCGATGACGGAGTCGGATGGAAGCCGGAGGACCGCCGTGACCTGAGCCCAGTGGACCCCAGAGACGGCAACCGGTCGGGCGAGTGCGGAGGGCTGAGGAAGAAGCCTGGACCCCCCCTGAGACCGGAGAGCCTAGGCGACCGGTCGGGCGAGTGCGGAGGGCTGAAAAGGAAGCCTGGAGCCCCTGAGACCGGAGAGCCAAGACGAGGGACTGGGACGGACGAGGACTGCGCCGGCAATGGAGAGGGCAGGTGGACGATGACGGAGTCGGATGGAAGCCGCGTCGGGAGGATTCCGAGAGAGACCGAGGCCAGGGGACCCGGAGGCGTGACTGGTAGGTCGGGAAGCGAGGGGCCGACGAGGAGGCCTGGGGTGACCCGCGACCAGAAAGAGAGCCAGGGACTGGTACGGTCGAGAACTCCGGCGGGAATCGATGGACTGCTGAAAAGGGAGAGAAACGGCAGAAGAAGCGGAGGAGAGAGAGGGAGACGGAACTCCGGAAGCGACAGATCCCTGGGGAGAGACCGTGTACAACGCTCATAAACGATAAGTAAAGGGACGTGTCCCGAATAACGCTGTGTGCTGTGGGTTTTATCTGTGTTTTTAGAGCGTCGGTTGAACCAGATGTTGTATTTGTGTTTTAGCCAATTAAAGCAGTGAACGAAGGACTGGGAATTCGAAGCCAGCCAGGACCGCCGGGAGGGCATTGAAGGACAGACTTACCGGGCTCAGAAGGACGGCTGGAGACCAGGAATAATCCCTGCCATCTCCTTCTACAGACTGCCGACAACCCACTACTTTGTGACTCTTTCTTTTATTAGTTATAGCCTTTCCCCTTTTTAACTTATTTATCCAGGCCTTTTTATTGGATATAACTTGGACTCTTTTTAACTTTGTTTTAATAAACTGTTGTTTTATTCCAAGCTCGGTCCCCTCGCATTCTTTGTGGTACCTAGTTTGGTGATCAGAACGAACCTGGCCCCCCGGTGACACATGCATGCGTGTGTGTTTTTTAGACAACAGAATAATAATAAGGGCAAACAAGAAATGATCAGATGATGTGCTCACTTAAGAAAATTAAAAACTAAATAAAGATCCTAAGCCTTCAGGCTAAATTCTGTGTTTTAAAAACATGAATGTGCTTCTCCTTCAGTAGTGCTTGGTTTGTCATCTCTGGACAGCTATATTAACTGGATAAAATACACATTTAAACCTTAACAAAACTTCCACAGAAGCATTTCTCCAAGACAGACAAATAGTGTTACTTTTATATGATTATAATTTGTTCAACTTTTCAACGTATCATTTAACAGTATTTGCTATTAACACAAACAGGGTCTGTTGTATTTTAGATCTTTATAGGATTAGACTAGATTTGTTCTGGCAAAGATTAAAGGCAATAAATACGATCAACACAGTCATTCAGGCTGTTTTGTTAGCTGTGAACAAAGGAATCTCAATACCATTTGAGTGCCAGGCAGATGCACCCATAAAGCAAATGCTCTTGCTCCAATAAATCTGTTCCCACTTTCTCTTAACATGCATTAATTCAGCCAACAATGCATGCCCTCAGCTCCCAATGATGTAAGTGTCTGCATAAGAAACACTTGGGCAAACATCATAAACGCAGAACCCAGACGTCTCATCCGACAGGTTGTGACAGTTCAGCAGCTGCCTGTTTAAACACAACTGCCTCATGTTCCCTGTTGGGCCACAAGGGCAACACTGTGTAATGGAGGCCCAGAAGGGGTGACTCTGAAACCTTACCATCTCCCTGGGGAATTGTTGAGAGCTTGTCCGGCTCCAACAGCTCGGAAAAGAGATCAAGAGACGGGCCTTTCATTTATGTGGTGCCATCTGAGAGCAGCTGCCTGTTGCTGAGCAGATAAAAGGGTTGAGCGTGAAGGGGTGACTGGCGTGGACATACAGTAAGCAGAGGTTGTGTTAAGGGGCTTTGATGATCGCGACGTGAACATAGCTTCCACAGTGGTGGTCTTATCTAAAGTGGGAGTCTGGGGTGACCTCCTGCTGACCCTCATCTTGTTAAAAATGGAGGCTGAGCAGGGGACACTTGCCATTCCGTGACATTTGCAAGATTCCGCTCAGTCCTCAAGTGCCTCAAAGATTTATGGCTGAAACTACAGTAAACGCGTGTGTTAGATGATCGTTATCAATCATTGCATAAAGGGAAAGAAATACCGCAGGAACATGCCACACATGCCACAAGAGAACCTCCCTGCTAATTGTGTGAGGTACAGTTAGAATTAGATTCTCAGCCTGCAATCATACACTTGCAGGCTGGGAAAATACAGCCATCAATCAAAATGTCACAGTTTCTACAGCCTTAAAGTAAATGTACTACTGTGTTTAACAAACTGAACACTTGACACAGCAGAAAACTTGTCACATTTGGTTAGCAGACCAAACTTCTCAAATCGATCACTTTCTTTTTGTTGCTTCTTATTCTTATTTTGACACAAACTTGGCACTCTTTGGTCTGTAACTGTGCACTGCCTCACTGACACCTCCCTAAAAATAGTCCCCCACTAATCCTCAAGTCGCCTCAGAGTAGCACTCACACATCACAGGAACTGCTCTCACACCAGCTGTGTACAAATGGCAGCTAATTACACATGTTAAATAAAGCAGGCCATTATATAGACATTTAGATGAGGTTTTAGCTTGAACAGTCTTTTTATGTTTGACAAACTCCATACAGGCATGAGTCCAAAGATATCTGATATGCTATCACATCTGTGCTGCGGTGCTGCACCCTCTGGTGGGGTTTCTAAATACAGCCAGATAACACAGGCTGTGGTGAGAACCTGTCAGATCATGGCGTTGAGAGAAGCACACACCTTTAACTCTAGTTCATAGATGTCCAAGTCAAGCCCCATGGTTCACATCCAGCCCATTATTTATGCTGCCCAAAAATACATTTTGGTTGTATGTTGGCTGAAGTTATGTAAAAAATAACTAATAAATAATAATAATAAATAAATACTTTTGGATTACTTCAGTTGAACTTCATACATACTAGCTAGGTTTAGTATTCTTGCTTATGTGTAAGTTTGCAAATTAAACTAATAGAAATGTATTTTCCTACAGACTGTGACCTGGGTTTTAATAACATTAACAATAAAATAATATTTTTTGTTCATAGTTGTGAAGGCACAGCTGCAGAAATGGCAACACAAAAAAAGAAGAAAAAGTTTAAAGTGTACTTTTCTCAGTAACTGTAATCTGACTTCTCTCTGTGATGTAATGAGACGTAATGGGATGTGTGTGATCTGTGTTACATGTGATGGTACTACTTTATGAGAGTTCTAGAGTAGGTATTAATAAACTTATCTTTTTACAATCAATTAATGAATATACAGTTATTAGACATTGTAAGAGTAGTTATCTATGCTGTTTATAATGTCATAGTGACAATTTGTGTAGGAGTCCTGCTTTGTAAGTAAAGTAAAATATAAATTAACTTGTGGCTAATTGTGTCTAGTTATTATAGTGTTATTATAGTATAGTGTACATTAAGTGCCATTTTTCAAACATGCTACATTACTTTAGTGCTACCATTGACTTTAGTTCTAGTATTAATTTGCATTAGCCAATATTTTGAGGCTGATGTTATTGCTTTACATGCTTTACACACAACACAACAATATAACAATTCCATAGCCAGCAAATGTCAAAATATTTGTGGTTCCAATAAAAAAATGGTTCAAATTCAAATCTTTCTGGCTTCATGTCTTACTATTAGTCATGCCATGAGACAATATATAGACAATATATAGTATAGATCCCCATTGATCTTCCAAATAAATATCTGCTTCATATTAATGTTTATTCAATGCAATCAGCTCAGGTACAATGGGGAAAATAGTTTTCAGACATCCCTAAAATTTTACACTATCTTTTTTGTGTTTCAAAAAAGATAGTATATTTTTTACCTTAAGTTAATTACAGATCATTTTCTTTGTCATGTGAAATCTATCTTCAATACTAGATCTGGCAATACATCTTTCACCCTTTTTATAGACTAATGTTGATCAAAACCACCAAAGTCCTATACATTATAATTCATACATTTATATCAACTAAGTTGACCATGATGACTGGTGTGGCATGTCGTAGCATTTGGTTTAAGGTAACATAAATCGTACTTGTAACCCTCTTCAGCTGCTTGGAAGTTCTGGAAACACAGTGTAAGTGCCAGACCTCCCATGGCTCCCAGAAAACAGAGGGGCATGGAGCCAGCAGAGTGGCATGAGCCCCCTGTAGGGATTTAGTAAATGGAGACTTCAAGTGAAATTGATAGTGGAGCTAACGCACATGCTTTGCCATCAACTGTGATGGTCTTTGGTAGTGGCTCTAAATCAGTTTCCCTGTGGTTCGCTTGTACTGCGTTTTGGGACTTTTACAAAACCCGTACTTGCTGTTGAAAATTCAATAGTGAGCTTTAGAAGTAAACAAGTGGAAAAAACCCATTTCCCAACAGATTCTGTATTAAGTGATCACTTTCTGTGCCTGTTTCAGATTAATGAACTTGAGAGTGCTTAACGGGACTCTGCACCCTCAATAAATGTAGAACATCTGTTTAAGCATGTGAAGTTAGTTCAGAAACAAAACACGATACAACAAGATGATGCAGACTAGACAGCTTGTCTTTAATAAAACTTTTTCCCACTGAACGTGTAGCACACATATATTTATAGCATATAAACGCACAAGCATTTTCAACATGATTTCGGTGGAATCTCAATGTAAATGAGTCAAGCTACAATAGATGTGACTAAACAGCCTGGACTGTTAAATATTGTAATACAGGAATTCTGAATGTATTCATTCAACACAGTAGGTTACACATAACGTTTTATACCTTCTCATTTCTGTTTAAGTTTTCAGTGAGATAAAGCTTTATACACACCTGGGCTCAAATCACAAAATACTCAGTAGAGTAACAAAAAACTTTGATACAACATGATTCGATAGACACTTCCCTCTTTTGTCAGACACAAAGTTAATTTACATTATTCACAAAGTGTACCCAGTCATTTATCCTACTTAAATAACTCAATAAAAGAACAAAAAGCAAACACTTGTTCAGTAATAATAGCTCAGCTGGAAGTGTACAAAAAATGAAACAGAAAGGTGCATGAATCTGTGCCAGAAGCATCGCTACATCAGTCAGTTCTAATGCACCTGCACGGCAGACAGCTCTGTTCTTCTCTTGTGTTTTGCTTGAATTCTTATGATCTTCATCTCCCTGGTGCCAATAGTCTTTGTCACACAGAAGTCTGTGTTTTAGGGCTTGCTCTCAGTAAAGGTGTTGATTGGCACAGCTGACAGGACTCCCATGAGAGCACTGGCAGGTCTGGGAACTGTACTAAGGCGGCAAACACTTAAGCACTGCAGTATGTCACAGGACTTCTGTGGAGAGAGCAAAGGGTCAACGGTTAGAAGAAAAAGCAAAAACTAGGCACTGCATGAGGCAGAACAATAAACAATAGAAAACATTTAGTTTCATACTAAACAAGGGTCAACCATTTGAGCAGAGTTTTGACACTTGTTAAACTGTCATTACAGCTTGTAAATAGTGTACAATGAAATTCAAAAGCAATCATAATTTCTAAAGTAACATGCAGTCATTTGATTGACACCACCAAAAGTAGGTCTAATTTAAAATAAGCTGTGCCTTAAAATAAGTTGACCTCATAAAATTACATTGTAGCATTCAATAGCTAATACATTTAGCCAAATATAGCCTTACAACTGAATCCACAGCTAGGACCGATCATGATTCACAAGACATTAAGAAACATTTTGTGTGATGAGATAAAGCTGTAGTGATAAAATGTAGAATAATGTTTTTTTAGTAAAAAAATTATTAAAGACATGCTTCTATCAAAAGCATCTTATGTTTGCTTTGCGATTGATTTATGACCAATGGCTTGTCCTCAGGATGACAGGTGACGGCCAAGATTTAGCAAGAGGGGTGAGGGTAGAGTGCTGCTGACGCTGCCACGGGGAGGGGAAGGTGTGCGGCTTGATATGGTGCGCAATTACTCTGGGGTCGTGTTTCTGACCCCTGGCAGTAGAGCACTTGTAGATAGGGTCTCCTCATCACCTCAGCCATTCTCAGAATTCCCAGCTTGGCTACGTGCCCAAGTAAGTTGGGCTGCTGAGTAAAAGCTGTCATCAGTACAAAGATATCTGCTTCTCATCTCACTTCCCTACACTATTTCTTCCACGACGCATGTGAAGCCTTTTGTGAGTGTTAGCCATGGCACACCACGCGTCCCTCAGGGGGTACTTGCACCATAAGGGTGATGACCTGCGCGTAAGACACACTACAAATTCAGGTTTGTTGTCGCTTCATGCCAACCACAGCAGCACCAACTGTGGCTGCTTGTAATGCGCCTTTTATTGGTGGCGTGAACATGGACGTGTTGAACCAGCTCAGAGCAAAAAGGTTGCTTGCAAATCGACCATGGCTCAGTTTGCAGCTTTTATTAAGGAAGTCCTTCTCCTATGGTCAATAAATTTAGCGGTTGCTGCTCATAATGGAGATATATCCATGTTCTCCTTTTATCCCCTTTTCTAAGTAGGTTAAAGCTAGACCTTATTAATGATATTTACTTATTACTCTGTGTAAGCTTGTCTTGATCAAAAGTGTCAGTGTATGCTCAATGTGTTGCACAAATGGGCAGATATGGATTGAATCAAGAATGTATAGATCCACTTTAAAACACATATGTTTTTGTAGTTTTCATAGTGCTTGGATTCCGTTATTATGTATGGGCCATATTTTGTGGGTGAACACACTTAAACTGTACCTGTCACATGCTGAGGCTTAATAGCGCCTGCTTTTTTCAAGAATGACTCGTCACTTTCAAAAGCCAGGATGGGTTTGGTGGCGATGCTGCTCTCGGATCTGTCGAGCCCACTGTTGGCTGCGTTGCCATGATTGGTCAGTTGGATGATATCTTCAAAGTTGGCGGTGTCTCCTTTAGTCGACAGACCATTTTCATGTCTCGTAGGCTGGACCCCATTCACCAGTTTGACTGAGGCGCTACAAAAGAACCATAGAAAGGAGAGCATGGTTATAGTTATGATGGGCCAGTGACTCATGCAGCTATTTAATGACTCCCTCAGTTCAATTACAGGAGCCCAATCAGTTCAAGTACAAACATCTGAGGAAACCCAATCTCTCAGTATTACATCTGTTTACTGTGGCCACTTGTGTTTTCCGTTGAGGTTTGAAACAATGCTCCTTCTTTGCTTCGCTGACGGGCCTTTAATATGGGTCTTAGTGGGTTTTTTCTTTTACTATAAATTTCCAGTAAGCATAAAATTGAATGAAAGTTGAAGCAGTCAGTTTACCTCTCAGTCACAGTGATCTGTCCGTTCTCTGTCTTGTGGTTGGGCACAACCTCTGTATTCGGCTGGTAATCTGGTGACACTACAAAAATATACAGTTAGAGAATGAAGCACAGGCTTTTACATTGTACCATTTTGCATCAGTGGCAGGGCTATAGCTGTAACCAGTTAACATTTTTAGACCTAAAAAGAACTCTGGATTGTCCTGGGGCAGCCCTTGCCTTGGTCGACCCCTGACTCAGATCTGCCGAGTGTGTAGCTGTGGTTAAGGCACAGCTCCACACCCTAAACTAGAATCGAGGCCAGCTTGCCAGACATTTTACCACATCACTGGCAGTCTATCGTCTTCCTGTATTTGTGATCTTTGCCACAGCCAGCATTTCTGTCAGACCGCACTGATCACCCACATCTCAGCTTCATACTACACAAGTAGAAACAGCAGCGCCTTATACGTGAGCTAGGGATGGGCGATACATTTACACACTTTGACAAATATCCTTGCTGCAAAGTGTAATTTTAATGGAGGCGGTTTCCTCGAATGTCTGCGCTGTATACTTTGTGACGGCTTAATTGCTGCAGCAAGTGACCAGAGCAACTGAAAAAAGGGCTTTGGCCACTGCAGATTCTAAAGACAAATTGTGCTCTCCCCAATTCATACTGTCGTGGTGTCCTTGGGCAAGACACTTAACCCACCTTGTCTCCATAGCTTTGGTACAAAAGGTACAAAAAAATCACTATAGAAATGCACACCATTTCACCTTGGTTTTGTGAAGTGGAAGAAAATTGACCTTAACAACGTGTGTGATGCTTGTTGGTATTGTGCAAATTTGCTGTGTCTTTAGATTTGACAGAGCTCTTTATGTGTCTTTATGTGGCATGTAACTAGACCTGGTCTATGGAGACAGAGAGAGCTAAAACTAAAACTGCTTCATGTTCACTCTGATGCTATTGCACAATCCCTGCTGTTGCTTTGCTGATGCTGTTTGTGCTGATATCGAGGATAATAAGTCATTCCAAGAGTATAATAGCTTAAAATTGTAAATCATCTGAAAAAAAGATCATTTTAAGCCATTTTGCCCAGGATTATTTTTAGCTTTAACCCAAAGAGATTCTAAAATAATACAATCAAGTGGTCATTTCTATTGTTATTTGTTAAGCACAATTCTCAAATGTTGAAGACGTGCTGTTGGCTGTTGTTGAGAGCCCCCCGGCCTTCCACACTTTGGACAAAAAGAACACACATGGGTCCTATTGCAGAGAGAACTTCATCTGCATCTGGACAGGATATGAGGCAGAGATATAATCTAATAACTTTGTTATACTAAATGCAGAGAGAGTCTGACTCATAGTGAACCAAAAGCACAACCAATACCTGGTTGAGAGAACTGTTTATCCTCACACATGGAAGAGATCAAATGTAACTCAGTGTTAAATCAATGGCAAAATAAAGCAGACGAGCTTTTCTGCCTAAAACTGCATTTATATGTTGCACACAGTAGTTCTAATAGAGTCATTGTTCTGATTAATTCATACTGATACAGCCTCCTCTTTGCAAACTACATCAGTGGTTAGAATTAAGCCAATTACAGGAAACAATTTGGGCAGATTAAAGGCTCTTGAAGCATGATAATGAGGTTGTGTACTTACCTTTGCTGCTCTCTGCCTCTTTGTTAGGAACTTGTGTAGACAGAGATGACTTTGACTCTTTCTGTAAAGGTAGAGATCACCCCAGTTATTCTCATAAGAATATCAAAGAAGAAACTTGCCATCAAATGAAAGTGTAATAAACATACTTTGTCGCCTCCATCAGTTTTTCGTGTTCTCTTCATGATCTCCTCCAGGCGCTGGGGAAAAAAATGACAACAAATGACTTATCGATTTAAAATGTGTTAAGCACAAATACATGCTCCAGAATTAAACTGCTCTGGATGTATTCTGCCTAAAATCCTTCTGTCTCTTCATCTTAATCTCAGGCAGACACAGGGATGTTGAGTTTTTTCCTCTGTGAGGACCATCCCATCACTTCCAGGGCACATAGCACTTAACTGTATGTTTCAGGTTGCCAACTTTGAATTTTGTAAATTGATCCGAACATCTTCAGCCAACTCTGGCCTTTCTGTGACGAGTCTGCATGTCCTCCCTGTGTTACCATGGGTTCTCTCCAAGTACTTCCACTTCCTCCCATCGTTCAAAACAAATGCATTTATAAGTCAATTGGTAACTCTAAAGTGTCCCAACTGAATGCATGTGAGAGTGAACGGTTGTATGTCACCGTCTCTAAGTGTCAAGCCTGCAACTAACTGGGCCAGGATGTATCCCGCCTAAGGCCCAAAGACTAGTTTTATATATTTGAAACACGCGTCTCCCATGGAACCTCCTAAATGGTCGTTGCGTAAGGGCGCCGCCATACGACAAAATACAGCGAAATACAGCAATATACCGCCGTCCACCAGAGGGCAGGCTCCAAAAGCGGAAATATAAGGAGAAACCCAATGGCGACTTTACAGGTGTAAAAAACATGTTTACAGCCTGGCACAAAAGATGGTTGATTATTACGTCCGTTTATGCTGTCTGAAAACTATTGTTTTACTATGGAGTAAAAGCCAAAAAGCCCGGATGTAACAGCAATATCAGTAAATAGGGGACCAATGGTTGGATTATATCCACTATATAAACAATCAATGATTTGAAAGCATTTTCACTTTACAGTGAAAATTACATTTTTTAACACCTGCAAAAAAAAACTCACTGTATATTAGCAGGACTAGTGTGTCATTCTTTTATGTACCTCCTTTGTTTGTAGAAGGCACAGATTTGAACCAAATGTGACCTTTTTTGAGGACACAGACCCACAGAACTGCAGCTGCCACTCATAAAAGAAAAGCATTTTAAACAACCTCTCACACTCATTACTTTGGCATCTAGTCTGCTTCATAAAACCCGAGCTGCATGGTTCTTTTGCAAACAATTAAAGCATTGCTTGCTGTTTTTCTTTCGTTGCTCCAAACAGGATAACAAGACCTAGGACATGGTTGCAGCAGTCGGCTGCAGCATGTAGGTCTGTGTAAGTGTTTGGGCAGAGGACATGCTGTTCTTGCGGGCTAATTCCAGCGCAGAGCCAGGCTTTGGTTGGCACAGCTAGGCCTGGCACGCTTAGATAAGAGTCTTTCACACATGGAGAGAAGATGGTAAAAGGGAAAGAATAGTTTGATGGGTGGCACACTGCGAGGAGATGGGTCACCAAACTGCACACTCGCACCGGGGTCTGCACAGGGAGGCTTCCATTATGAGCGTTTATATATAGTTTCACGCCAAACCCTTTTTAAGCCCTATTAAATTATGGCATGCAGACAGCCGAGCCCGGATAAGCTAAATACATCGTTCATCTTGGTTTCAGTGACACAAGGCTGTCATGTCAGCCCACAGAATGAACAGGCCTAGAACATAATACCTCCCTCTGAGAAGTTGTAAACTGAAAGATTCTCTGGGATCAATTTAACTGAAAAAAGAAAACAGTTGTCTCCTTCAAAATAAATCAAATTTGGAAACGTTCTATATAAACACTTTACCTCAACTTATGTAAAACATGTGTAATGCGGCTGCTGTTTTTGGCGTCATATGATACTTTTACATTACATTTACACACTGAGAACTCGAGAAAGAATGTTGTTACACCGACATAACCTGTTTGTTGATGGTGTGATGGGACTACCTTTTTTCTCTCCAGTCTCTCCTGCTCCTCCTTCTGGAAGTGTTTCTCCCTCTCCAGACGCTGCTTCTCCGCCTCCTCTCGGGCTTTAGCCTCGGTCTCCTCTTTCTGAAAGGCACAGCCAGGAATTCAACCACAATTTTAATGCCGGTAGAAGTAGGGGAGAAAAAAAAACACACATACAAAAAAATGCTCTGCCAAAATAACATGCCTTCTACGTAATAGGGGTGTGGTGGTGCTTTGTGGTTCAGCTTTTGTTTACAACCACAAGAAGATTCCTTTCTTAAACATTGGTGTAAAAAGGTTCTATTTTTGACACTCATGGCTTCAAGTCCAAACTAAAGACAATATGTTGCATATGCTTGCTTTTTTATACACAAATGCTAATGTTTAAATGGACCACAGGGGGGAAGCAGAGTGAAGAATACTGAAGGCCAGACCAGAATAAACATTGCTACTGTGTTGCAAAGAATCTGCAAGATCAAAATTTTATATATTTGTGGTTATCTTTTGTGTTCACTGCAACATTACTGTAAAAAAAATGTATAAAAAAGTTAATAGAAAAGGGGCATAAGAGGTCAGCTGCTAAAATAGCTTCTGTCACATCATCCTATCTGTTTTTTTAAGATAGGAAGATGTTCACTTGTGTCCTTGTCTTGGCCTTTACCCAACAGGGGGTATATCTGTCATGGCTGTGCCTCTCTTATCCGTCTGACCAGGGCCTGTCTGCTGTTCCACATGTGGCCCTTGACTGCACTGAGTCTCATTTAGCGTAATGCCCATAACAAGGGCATTCACAGTAAGAAATAATAAAACCTGCTGTGCTTTAGTAACTTGTGTAATAGCTTTGAGACACTTTTTCCATTATGTGGAGTCAGTATTCCCAGTATTAGATACAGGCTGGACCTCAATCAGCTGAGCTTTTATGCAGGGAGCCAGCATGATGAAATAATAATTGTGTAGAAGGCAAAGTGTAAGATTTCCCAGATTTTAATATTTTTTTTCAAAAGCTGTGTAAGCACAATATTCTTTGTCTGCACCTGTTTCTGCAGGCGTAGGTTCTCCTCCTGCTCGACTTTGGCCTTCTCCAGAGCATCTTTCTCCTGCTGCAGGCGCATTTCTTCATCCATCTTGCGCTGCTCCTCGGCCATGACCAGGGCTTCTTCTTCCCGGCGCTGCCTCTCCTCTGCCTCCTTTGCTGTTCGCTCCTCTTTCAGGAGTCTACACAACACAGGAAAATGATGTTCACAGTTCGACTAACAAGACATTTGCTGTTTCATATCTTTTAGGTCAACACAATATGCATCAGAGCCCGAAAGAGAAACATTACATCAGTCCTCTGCTGTGTTTGCATCTTACATTTGCTTTGCGTATACATCCTGCCAGTATGAAAAGTGCTTTTGTTAGATCTTTTAAGACATTATTAGGCCAGATTTCCACACCATGTCTTTTGTTTTTAACAAAGTGTAAATCCTTTGATCTGTGAAAATCCCGATTAAATCTTTCACACCTTTCCTTCTCCTCTTGTTGGCGCCGCTCCTGCTCCTCCCTGTCCCTTTGCTCACGGGCCTGGCGCCGTTTCTCAGCCAGGATGCGTGCCGCTTCTTCTGGGTCATTAGTTCCTGCCATCGGTTTTGCTGATGGTGCAGGAGATGGTGTTGCAGCGGGGGCTGACTGGGCTTGCTCAGGTGAGGAAGAACTGGCTGTAGTGGTGGAGACTGGTGTCCTGGATGTCTGGGGTGTGGTAGCAGCTGGAGATAGCATGACAACAGGAGCAACAGGGGACCCTAAAATTAAAAATCATACTATATATAAAAGGAAAAGACTGAAACCTCAGAGTCAACACTATTGACTTAATTCTTGATTAACCTTAAATTGATAGTATTAAACCAACGGCTTGACTCGCTGTTTGAGTGATTTTAATGTAAACATAGGCCGAGCTTAACGTTTTATCTGTGTTTTGAAGCTGATGTATGTTGATAGCAATTGTTAAAAATTGTATTATTTTATATGAAGCCCTGAACAGGGTTCTACAATGAACCACTTTACCACTTAAGCTGACCATCCATAACATTTATACAACAAGATGTTGCCTTTAACTTGAGTAAATGCTTTTCTTAGATATAAATTGCTAAAGTCTTTGTTTCATTTCATTTCTATTATTACAAGAGAAAATTTAATATGTGGTAAAAACCATGGTCTGTCTGTTGTTTAGCATGTTACACATGTGACACACAAGGCTCAGCTGATTCTCTGCACAAACACATTTTATCCGGTTAGTTTACAGTTTTTGTGTGAATATTTTGTGTGAAAATCATAAAAAGAGCAACAAGGATACAGATTATGGACAAACTATTTTGGAATATATTTTATGCGACTAACTGAAAAAGTTGGTAGAACCAGTGCTACCAGTGAAAAAGTTAGTCAAGAGCCCTGCACTGAATACATTCTATAGCTCAGTCACAGAAAAGACCAAAGCAATTTCTGGAGGACAAAAGGAACACATTTTTTGTCTAAGAAATCAGGATCCAAAAGTAATTAGTGGTGACACCGGATCACCAAGTTTGACTAATGATAAATGTATTTTTTGTCCAGTATTTTGTATTCTCACACAGCCTATCAAATTTTTACCAACCTTTTCTCTCCTCTGGGGTGGAAGGCCTTCGAGGCTCCCTGACTCTTTCGAGGGGGGCAGGGGAGGATGTGCGGTGGTCTAGTCTTGCAGGGGTCCTGGCTCTTTTTGGGCGACTCTTGGGGGTTGATGGGCTGCCCTTTGCCGATGTGGGTCTGGGAGAAGCGGCAGGGCTGGGGGAGGCTGTTCTGCCCTTAGGCGTGGCTGGTGATGAAGGCCGCTGTCTTGATAAAGTACTAGGACTGTAATAGAATAAAGACATAAGAGACAAAACCCCAGACTTGAATGCATCCAGGACGAGTTGGCCAATGACTGCCTCAGAGCTTAGACATTTGTTGCATTCCAGGTAAACATGACCACCGCCTCCAGTTTCACATTTGACACTAAAAACATTACATCATCTGTAAAGTGCATCATTGGTCAGCTTGTCTACCATTCCCAGCTACTGAGATGAAGAGACTGCTTGTAATTCCTGTCTGCCTAGAGCGCAGAAAGTTCCACTGTGCTCTTCAAGACATTTTCCTTTTTGTCTGTTTATTTCAGTCTGGGAATAACACAATCTTTTAGCTTAGGCTCAAACACTAAATAAAATGTGCAGTCAGTTTGATACGGGCAACAGTGGACTTAATGGCAAACTTTACTGATCTATTTAATATTAACCATCACGATTTATGACAAATACATCTAAAATTCATCTTAAATTACAAAATCAATATGTACAGGATTTTAGAAACTACTGGAACCTATTTACCTTGGATCTGGTCTGTGTCTCATACTGGGCAGAGACTGTCTTTTCTTGAGAACCTTTTCTTTACTGAGAGCACTGAGAGCACTTTTCTCTTTCTCATTCTGCAGGTCCTTGTCCTTCTTCTCTTTTCTATTTTTATCCATCTGTGGAAGGCAGCAAAAGTCACATTTACAAGTGCAAACAAAGAATAGCCTCCTCGTAAATCCCTGAATCAGTTTGAGTAACATACAGGAGTGGAGCTCCGTCTGTGTTGCCTTTGGGTGATGTCGGGGGTGCTGGACGTCACCCTCCAGCGCTCAGAGCAGCGGTGGTGGGGCTGGTGGGAGCATATGGTCAGAGGACTGGCCGAGGATGAGCGAGGACAAAGTAGAGACTCTGAGGGTGATGCAGAGAGAGACAGGTTATTCAAATTCATATCAAAACATTATCAAAGATTAAGATGTATCCATTTTTTTCTCCTGACTCACGTCCGTCTTTGCTGTTAATGAGGACACTGGCTGCACTGCGACTTCTTGCGAGGAATGAAAGTGTTGGAGTCATCAGTCGGTCGACTATACTGCTCTCCCATGGAGTTAGTGCAAGGCCACGAGCTGTAGGAAGAAAAAAAATTGTTAGTATCCACTCAGATGGATTAAAGGCAAGTGATTTATACCACACAAGAACAAAAAAAACTATTGAATGTAGCCATAACACCTCTGTGTAACCCAGATTATAGGAAAGTAAAAATCAACCCAATAAATGTATGGACAATAACTTTAGCCTCAAAGAATATGTCCCAAAAGTGAAATCTATTTGAAATACTAAATGTTCTATGAAAGCAAAAGATATACAAAACTAATTATTTGGAAGAGAAAGCTTATTTTTCCAGAAGTGTAAAGCTGGGATTGAGTAGTTACTCTTTTTTTTTTGCAGAGGGACATAGTACCTGCTCCAGGGAGTTTTTCAAATACATTATGTCCTAAACATGCTGACTCACTCACTAACTTTAGTTCCTCCTCATTTGCAAGAACACCATGACCTGGTTTAGAACTAGTGTTATGTTTAAAACAAGTACAAGGTGCTTCAGAAATCTCAGAACCATACCACAACTGGTACATTATTTCTCTTAAAATAATTAACAAAAAAGGCTAAAAAACCCATTTACATATAACACACAAGGAATGAACATGGCATCACCACAAATGAAACAGAACAACAAAAAGTGCACAGAAATCCAAACATGACCATGCAGAATATTTCAAAACCCAGATTCACACATCATGGTTTTGGAAGATGGAAACAGATTTCAATCACCAGGCACAAAAGAGGAACTGAAATATGAAAGGGATAAAAAATAAATAAAAAATAAAAATAAAAAAGAAGGATTCCGTCATTGGTAGGGTGGCATCCCAGATATTGTCTTACTTCTGCTGGGGGAGTTCCAAAGCGTGGCGGAGGATTTGGAGAGTCGCTTGTTTATAACAGAGTCCACATGTTTGGGTAGGTTGACCGTTGACACAGAGCATCTGCCTAAAAAGCCAAGAGAGCGCCACACAGATGTTTACTCGGGTCACACAGTTGGGAGGGGAGAGGGGAACGTCAGTGGCGCCATGTGTCACGCTCAAATGAAGCTAAAGTCAATATACACTGAATAACAACTACTGGCATCTATATTGAGTTAAAGCTAACAGGCTCCTTTACAGTACAGACAGCACATGTATGGTTTGAAAAGCACTGAAAACCACCAATATTAACCTAGTAAACAAGGTCTCTTAAAGTAACCATAACAACCAAACAAGTGATGTGAGCAGTCACTGGGAAACATTCACTCTTTCCAAAGCTTGTGAAATGTCCCCTTAGACATGAGCAAAACCTTGCATTAATGGAAACAATTATCACATTATCATTTTAAAATATCAATTCCTTCCTTAATGAATTTAACACTATTATTATTTTCCATCTTCATACAGGATTTGGTGATTTCTCCAAAAGAAATGCAGACTAGTCCTGTCAAATGAGACACCGTTTTTTTCCAATGAAGGCTTTTCGGCACTGTCTAGAAAATACTGAGTTATTCCACCGCAGCGTGTTTACACTTTTCATCAGCATGTACAGACAGCAGGCTGGTGAAGCAGGGAAGGGATTTGAGTGTCAATAATTCCCCTGGCATATGGCAGAGGCGATAATGTGGCACAAGATGAAACTGACCACTCTTTACCAATTCAAGTTTGCAGAAATATATAATGAGTCAGACGCAGAGCATGCAGCACACTGCCCCGGGCTGCAGTACGGTGACAGTTATTGCAGTTAATCTGAGGCTGCTGTGTCATCCATTCTAATAAAGCATAAATGGGCAGGGCCACAGATTCGATTTGAGAGGAGTAGTAAATCCTGCTCACAGTACAAATGCTGTTTTCACTTTGGGATTCAGTCAATGCAGTGTGGTGACAGAGGAGATAATGACCCTTGTGCACTTGGCTTCTGTCATTGTATGGTGCGGTGCTAAGATGAAAAACATTGTCACCTGCTACAGGTTTTACATGTAACTGCAGTAATGTAATCCGTGAGAAACTATTAGGAGCTGTTCTATTTTAATTATGTTAACAGGGTTAGGCAAAAATAAGTCTCAACAACAGCCTACACTCTTTTCGGTCAATTAAGTTATGTTTAAATGAAAATATTGTATTCTTTTGTCTACTTCTTTTTTGTGTTGACCAAAATAAACTAAGCAAAAAAACGACATTAGAAAAAATATACTTATTGAATCTTTAATAAAGTTGCATTGTGTAAATTTGTATAAAAGTAAACTGTTTTCAGGAGTATAAAAATCAAGGATAAATAACATTTGTCTTGGAAAGATTTAAAGCCCCATTACAGCATTCATGTTTCTTTTTAATTTACATTTTTGCAAAAAGACTTTTTTTTTGGTCAAATTTTATTCATGTCACTGGGTTTGTTCATAGACAACAGCATGTCTCTGAAGGGCTACATTAGGTTTTCACAGGCTGTTAAAGGAGTAATATGAGTTGTAGAATTGCATTCTGTAAATTTACCACCAGATGCTGCCAAAAACTACACACTGTAAATTAACAATCTATAGAAATCTACCCTGTGTTAGCAGTTTCATGTTGTTGCTGTATGTTTGCTTTTGCACAATGCACTCACTTTCTTTCTGGTTGGAGTTTTGGCTAAGGGCCCCAGCCCAAGACCATCTTTGCTGTCGGATTTCTGCCCACGTCTTCTTCCCGGACCGGTTGATAGCTGCTTGATAGCGTTCCTATAGAGCAGAATTGTTTATTCCAGGTGTGTAGTGCTCAGTGCATGTCTATAGCACACCCCAAAGTAAGTTATTTACATAAAAGTCATATATTCATCCTATCTCAGGCTTTTTATCTGGCTCTAACTGCAACATTCATAAAAGAGGGCTTTCACTTTAATCACTTGCTTTCAACACTTTAAGATAACCTGGTTCAGAGTGTATTTTTGTACTCTTACTTTGTTCTTTTCCAGCTTTTGTTTCTGCCGCTCCTCTTGGGCAGCTCTGCGTTGTTCTGCTTTAACCCGCTGTTCCTCCAGCTTCCGGCGGCGTTCCTCCAGCTGTTGCTCTCTCAGTTGCCGTGCCTTTTCCTCCTTCTCCAGCCACTGGTTCTTTTTAGCAGCTGACAAACAACACAAACCATGATCAGGAGAAATAATTTTTAAAAAGTCTACAGGCTTGGTCCTATACTGTGTGAAGAGATGCAAGATTCAATGGTTCCCTATTACAACCATAATAAACGCCAGATACCATTAAGTACTCTTTGATATGGAAATCACAATTTCTTTCTTGATCCATCCAATATAAAGGGTATAAAGAAGCCTTCTGCAGCTGTCTGCCTCTTTGAGGAGCCGCGTCTGCATCCCTAAGGCACTTGGTACAACAAAAGCAATTGGTCTCAGATTGTGGTGACGGATCGCTGAAGGCTACAGGGCTCAAATTTATTGAGAGGCACTCTGTTGGACTTTATTTAGGAGAGAGACATAAAGCTGCGTTATACCGACTCGCTGCCTGCCAACGCCTTGCGGCAAATAAAATATATGCTGCAGTGTGAAGCTCAGTTCATCCCAGCTTCATGGTCTTAATTTAACAGAATCCTCCTTATATTTACCATTCCATTCCAAATGTTTAGAGGTATTGTCAGAGGAGGCAGAAGAAATCATGACATTGCAGCCATTGTTTCAAACAGGAAATAAACACTGCCACCACAATTACAAAGAAGAACTTGATAGAACGCAGATTTTTCACACAGTGCACCGTGTAGTGGGGTTCGATCTTTCACTTTATGCTCCTATTTAAAGGTGCTTTACCTGATTTCAGCTTTTGCTAAACCATATTTATGTGTGTTTTAGTTCTTCTTTGGTCTCTTGTGCGCTTTGCTTCTTTCTCATCTGTTTTTCAGTTGTTTTGCTGAATATGCAGTAACAGCAAGTTAGCAAGCATAGCCAGCAAGCATAGCCATCTTGCTGGATGGATTTTCTGTAGCAATGCTTCACTGTTTAATAATAATAATAATAATAATAATAATAATAATAATAATAATAATCTTTATTTTTAAATAGCGCTTTTGCACCTACTGTAGTAGGCACTCAAAACACATACATTGAGCTATTTACCAGTGTTACAGAACACCACTGGAGGCAATGTAGGTTAAGTGTCTTGCCCAAGGACACAAAGACAGTATGTGGGAGAGAGAGATGTTTTGGGATGTTTTGAGCGGGGATCGAACCGCCCACCCGCCGGTCGAAGGACGAGGGGCTAAGAATGGGCGAGGCGCTCAGGAAAAAACAGCTTTTTGCTTCCGGGTTTTGCTAAAATAAAAGCACTCTAAAAGGCGTACACAGCATGTAGAAATTTTATCTTTACATAAATGACATACTTTATGGGATAAAACAATTTTCACTCAAATACAAAAAAAAAAACAAGTTAGGTACAGGATCCTTAAAGGAGCAGTTCAGTATTTATTTTATAAATGTGGTTCTAAATGCCTTTGGAAAGCAAATTTATTCCGAGTAAAAACAATAACTCTAAATCATGTGCTGCTGTTAATGGGGCCAGTACAGACAGCCACATTGAGGAGCTTGTATAAATAAAAAAGAAAAAAACAGTAAATTAATGAGAAATGGATATTAATGCATTGTATGTGATGCCATCTTGAAGTAATGGTTAAAAGTTAAGCCTTATTACAAGTTTAGCCGGCGCATCAGTCCAACAGCCCAGTGTCGAATATGCCAAGCTTATTCCTGTCAAAGTGCTACTGACAAAGGCAACCAAGGCTCCTTTTATAGAAAGATCATTAAACAATCATTTACACAGAGCTTTTCCAGGCCTGATCCATAAAGTATTCATGCCATTGCACCACAGAGGCAGAGCAGGCAGCAGTGCTTCTCTTAAGTTTACATACAATGAAACATGACTATCTAGGATTTATTCTTGTGCCTCCTATGATTAAACTGGTAATGCTACTGCTGATTGTCAATAATCCAAGTCTTCCTAGCTCTTTCAAGCTGATATTGTAAACACAAGCTTAAGAAAGCTGTCATCTTTTATCCAAGTCTGACAGAGAGTATTAGAGCTGACCCTTACCATCTGGCCCTCTCTGGTGATCAACCCAGTTAGAGCGATCCTTCTGTAGGAAGTGTGTCAAAAGTGATCTTACTGCTCTCAAGTACACAGCCTGTTCAAACAACTGCAATACTGAATTTATAGCCTGACACCAAATCATTTAAATAAAGAAGAACTGAGAACAAAAAGACCACCACAGTAACACGAAAAAAATAAATTACTCAGCAGTGTTCATGCAATCTTCTTTTGGCACAATGAAGTTGTAATTTTGTAGCCAAGATAAAACTCTGTCAACATCTCAAAAAAACTTTTCAGATTATAATGATTATGATTTTGTGGCTTGTGGTCTAAACTGGTCATCTGCAAAACCAAAGTGTACGGTGTCATGCAGTTGAAACTTGACAATGAGTCGGCACACTCGGGGCAGATTTAGCCTCTGCACAGCCATTTAAAATATAGAACACAGAATCAACAACCATGTTCTTGAGAGGAAAAAGAAATGTTATATTTTAGTAGAATTATCCTTTTAGATGGGAAATCAAGTGATGATTTAAAACCATTGTTCAAGTCATTGAAACATCATTTTTAAATGAGAACCTTGTTACTTGTTCTCTATTTTTAGCTATTTTTTGTTAGATCCTTTTCTGGTCTACAAAGTCGGTGGTTGAGGAATACATAAGCTGCCTCAAATGGCTACCCTCAGATTTGTCAGATTTTGTTAAGTCTATGTCACAATAGTGGGCCTTTAAGATGATGTTATAAAAACAATAAAAAAAAACATAACAAAATGCAATTTAAGTGTCATGAGTGGTTAGTTCTTGTTACACTGCCCTACTCTTCTAAATACATAATATAAAATGTGACAGGAGAGAATGATTAGGCCCTTGACCACCACCGTCACCACATGCACACAGGTAAGGGGCTTACCTTGTAACTTGCTGAGCTCTTCTGTGGAGGGAAAGGGTGAGAGAAAAGACAGAGGCAGCTGTCAATCATGCAAAGCAGCAAACCAGTGTTTAGCCATGTCAGTGTCTACCAGCCACACAGGTTTAACCAAATAAAAAGTTCTGTGCAGTGTCATTGTACATAAAATAACAATTACAGCTTACCGAATGCACGGAAATAGTAGTGTATATTAAACTTGATTACAATGTTTTTAGTGTAGTAAGCTGTAGTGCCATATTTACAGCAGCATGCAAAAAATTACTGGCATTGGTAAATTGGTGGCCTGACTTTGGCCAAAAAAACTTTTGGAAACACTCAAGTAAGACTCGGTGATCTTAGTCCACGTGCTTATTATGCAAGCCAGAAGTAAACCATAAATAGTGAGTAACAACCACAGTCACCCCAACAGCAGGGGGAGCTCTCTAACCATTTAAAGTCTATTCAGAACTCTTACTCTACATACCCAAATATTTTGCCTTCTCCTCTCTTCGCTCTTTGGCAAGCTTCTGCCTCTCGTCTGACTTTATGGTGTCTGGAATAATAAAAAGGGAGAGAGAAGAGAACAGATGTTCAATTGATAATTCATTTTGAACCAACCAATCACAAACCCCTTACTTTATTTATACGCACTGACGAATTTACAAATAAAAGTCACAAAACATTTAGCATAAAATTGTCAGTTACAATCTCTTATTTCTGATTATTTGCTTGTCTTTAAGGTCTTGACATCTATGATTACTGGACCTCTGTCAATCTCCAGTGACCCAAGGGTATGCAATTAATTAACATGCCGCAGTTTGTCCACAGATGTCTATTTTGGCAGTCGGTGCAGTAATGTTTTTTAAATTCCAAAACAAGGAAATGCATACCGTCAGACAATGACAGGAACCTCACAATTTTTACAATATTTTCTCTACAGAACACTGCCTGTGGAACTTTCTTCAAAGCTGCAACATGTGGCACTTATTTTACCCCACCATCTGGATGTGGGTGCGTGAGTGACAGTAAAAAATAAACCAGGAGAAGAGGGCTGCACTTCTGTCACTATGTCACATCTGTCCTATTTGGAGATGTTGACTCCCACATTAGATTCCTTTCAAAGACCTCTGTGGAACTGATATAGAAAACCCCAGTGGTAGAGCGCCTCATGTAAACATTAAAACTAGACATTACAAGCATCCTCAGCAAGTCCAAATGGAACAGGCTAAAATTTTAAGCTATGTCATACTCCTCAGTGTTGATGAACCCGACAAAGAAAGTAGTCCTTCAGTAGAGTCTATTTGAGGCAGATATGAATAATAAATATGGAAGCTCTGACATTCAGTCTCACCGAGAACTACCTCTGAACCACTTTGATATTTATAGTAGCGTAGTATTTATAGAACTGCTGGATATGTCTTTTGGTGAAGGGAACATCTGTACCTGTAAAAAAAATTTGAGATAAGAACATGCACTATCCACTGAGGAAGTCCTGTCAATAGGGATGTACCAATTCACTCAACTCACAATTCGATTTTGTCACGATTTTCTTTAAGACAAATTAGAAGTGAACAAGTGCCCTTTTATCATTTCACAAATAAGGGCTCCAGACTAACTTTTTTCATTGCCGTTACAGTACTGTCCAGAAAGCCAGTTCCAACTGTTCCTATGTAAATATCAAATGTTTATTTAAAATATAAGCTAATGTTTTGTAATTTTATAAATAAAATAAATTTCTAAATGCATACAATTTTATTTGCTTATAAGGCTGGGTACTTAATAAGTGGATATTAACAAAGTAACTTAAAATCCCCAAGAAATCTGCCTCTGACCTGGTTCATTACTTTGTGTTCAATAATTAGTTCTTATTAACTTTAGCTGAGCCCTAAAACCTCTTTAGATCAAACCCAGTAATAAACACTGGTCTTATGTGTTTCCCCCAAAAACAATAGAACTTTAATCAAAACAACTCTTTTTTTGTTTAACTATTACTTTATTTGCATTTTCACCTGTTATTTATTAATAATAGCAAGAATGTATGAACAGTAATAATTACTTCACAAAGGACCAGATTTGGTCAGTAGATTTTAAGTTGGTCTTTACTCTCAATGGCTGCAGCAGAGACACAGAAGGCAGCTCATGATCCAGAACATTATTACATCTCTCTGACAAGGGCCTCAAACAGAACAGTTAAGACAGGTCTGACTGTTTATTTAATAATAACTTATGGCTCAAAGATGGTTGAGACTCAGGACAGCAGCATCTGTTTACAGTTTAGCCTCTTTGCTAACACAGATTACTGCTCACATTCTCTACCAGTGACGAGACATTTATATCACTTTTTGTACGTTTTGGGGAGAATAAAGCTCCGACCTCAGTAACAGACTTGTTTGCGTTTGTTAAGTTCCGCTCTTAAGACCCGTTTGTTAAGGCCGCACGAAGCTGACTCGGCTCGGTACCGGTCTAAAAGTGAAAAAAAACACACACTGAAACTACTCCCAAATATAGCTGATCCTCTATTTTGTTCCAGCTTCACCAATTTATTACTGACCAGATCATCCAGTGCTTTTCATATTTATCAGACTGCTCTGGGTGGCGCAAACCTCACAAGTAATCAAATTTACAAGCCTGTGGTAAGAGAACTAGAAGGACGAGGGAAGGTGGGAATATTTTGGAAGCCAGAGATTGCGAGCTAAAACACACTGACTGATGAGACTTGATGCTGATATAGTTAATATTTAAGTGGCAGTATTAGAACTGGGGGACAGGGATTTACTGCCTTCACCTCACGCTATGGAAATAAAGACAATGGCCACAGTAAATGGATTAATGGCTAAAGAATAAAGTGCAGAGAAAAGAGGCTTAAGACTCCCAAAACCCTTGACATGTTCCTTTGAGTTTGCATGCCCTGTTAGCTACTGGCTGCAAGGAGTTTAAGTGCTGTTGGCATTTTGGGAACAGCTATGGTGCAACTGCAAGGTCAAAATTAACAGCCTCTTGGCATCATGACTGAAATGGGAAGCTTTGTGTGCCCACCTTTCATTAGAGGCCTACGCCTGGCAGTGGCTAGTATGGCTATCCAGTAACAAACAAAGCTCATTTGTCCACATTTCACTGGGATATTTTCCTTGCTTATTTAATTCTCCCTAAAACCTTGAGCCGGCAGCCACACCGTTCTCACATAGCAGCTTCTGTTCCGATACACAACAATTGAATTTAGCTTCACTTCAGAAAGCATGTGGCCACTATTACTTCAATATAGAAGCATTACCTTGCCTCTAGAGAGCTCATCTAACCCCAGCAGAGTGTACATGTAATTGTACCATTATCAGAGCACTCCTTGAAGTCCTGCCATTTCAGATTCCATTAGATGGTCTAGCTTTTGGCATTTCAGCATTTCAAGTAATTTCCAAACTTTAAAGCAAAGAGTATTTTTGTTTACCTCTCTTTGACCTGGAGACAGGGGACATCGGTGAGCTAGGAGATTGGGAGATGACATCTGTCTTGGTAGGAGTTGCCAGTCTCTGGTTTGGATCCTTTTTTGCTGGGGACTCCATGTTTTCTGTTTTTGGGGGGCTGCTCTCCCCCTCAGGGTCAGGCCTCATCTGGTTTGGGCACAGTTCTGGAACAGGAGCTGATAAGAGAAATGGACAAAGAAGAAACAAGTAAGAAACTGACACAGTACAAAGTAACACTCAACCAGTCGGTCTTCATTCCAGAGGCAGATGTGTCAGTGAAGAAAGAATGATGTCAGCTTCCTCCAAATTACATACGTGTGTGTCAAATTTGATGGGTGGAGTCGATGGAGGGACTTCTGACAATGCAACATCAAACAAAAAAATAATTTCTCACTGTTTTCTATTTGGTTAGCCATTATTATTTGCAACAGGATTACAGTCTAAAACCAAATTGCAATTGATTTATCGACAGCAAAACTTCCTGGCACATCATAGCACACATTTCATTTTGGCATCCCGAAAGACTATTTCAAATATTTCAAATAAAAACACAATCAGCATTTTTTGCTTCTAGGAAGTAGTCAGGCAAGAAAACTTGCATCACCAGCCACGGTAGGTTATTCACTCATCTGTATCCCCTGAGATTTAGACATTAGTTTAAATAACAACAGGCTTTTTGGTAAGCAGCTTCATCTCAAAACAGAGCATTTGTTTATCCAGGCTTTGACGGCCAAACAAAAACCCTCATTGGTGGCACATTTGGCTTAGCCCTCTCGATGCTGTACCCCTGAAGAACCATATAGAAGCACAGTTCTTTTTCTGCTTAATGTGTGAAGATACAAAAACTTAGGCAACATGCTGTAATTTATCCAGACTTTTGGCCTATAAAACAACACAAACTGTAGGGAGCCATCACAGCGATACAGCAAGTGTATGGAAGATTTACTGCACCAACAATGTTCCATTGAACACTTGCAGCAACGAGTTCTGAAAAGAAGCGAGACCAATCCTGTGACACTTCAAAGAGAACTGATTATAGCTGTCCGTGAAGTGCGTAACTGTTATAGCATGCTTTTCAAGCCATAAACATCTCCATGAACACAGGCTGTCTTATGCCTTAACTCCGATAAAAAAAACCTGAGACTGTGTGGACAAAGGTCTGCATGAATAATAGTCAAAGCAAACAAGGAACATTACGTGGCATTTTGTAATGTTAGACCTCACAACAAAAAGATTAATGACCCAGGCTGGACAGAGCCATGTATGCCGAGGTTAGCAGTTTGTGAAAGAGTTGAGCTGGTAGACAAGACATTGTGCTTTACTGTCAAAGCATGCCACTATTAAACAGGCATTCCTCGGGCAGCAATGTACTCCGACAGAGAGGGACCATTGTTGTGGTCTCCGCATGGCAATGGGACCGTAGCCAAGACACTGCAATGACAGCTAAAGAGGGATAGGAAAGGAGACAGCAGTGAGATAAACTGAAAGTAGAATTTTGATATCAGAACAAATGAACTACTACTGACCACTCCTGGATTTTCTTCCCCCATTGTTCCACATTTAGGCAACAGCTAACAGTGTAGACCATTTAACAACAGTCAACATTACCAAAATGATACATTGCACTGCAGCAACAAGTAAGTCTACTTTTAATTACATACTCTTAGCTGGTGTAATCTAAATGCATATATAGCAGCTGACTAGTGAGCTACTCAGTCAAGGTTATCTACCCACTCACACACATGAAGTCGATGGGTTGCCATTTATCAGCTTTTTGGTGGCAAATTTGAAAAGGTCTATTTAACTTTTATTGCCAAAATACACACCTTTTCTTCGTTACACTTTTGCCAACTTTATTACTCCATATTCTGTGAATCACTCCAGGCATTAATTCTCAGGTGAAAAATTATCCAATACTTTATCACTTGACACCATTTACAATCGTCCCTTAGGGCAAGTGTGACACACTGACCACCAAAACTATGAGAAGCAGTTTTGACATTCAGGTATTGTGTTGCCTGATGTTCTGAGTACTTTCATCCATCTGGGAACTGAAGCCACAAGACACTGCCTGGTGTCATGACAGGGCAGACAATTACAGTGGTGTATGAAGTCAATGACAGAGGGAATAAGAATAGAGTGAACTGTGGTATGTGGGTGACACCATGGCACTGACAGTGAATATCAATGAAACCTGACGCTCTCTGGGGCAAACAGGAAAAGCGCTGAGGGAGAGGACGGCCGCAGCGTGGCAGGGGACTGGAACAAGGCCTGATTGATACAGCGCTCCCACTGTCTGGGCTAGCAGACTACTGTGAGGACAGAGCCATACTGCATCAAAGTTAATGGATAAACTTAATATGGAACTGAAATACTGGTTTGTTTTGTCAAAATTGTAAAAGTATATTGTAGATATGAAAACCAATATGAAGACTCCATCCATAGTTTTAGTCATGGGTTGATTCTTTCCTGAGGTTTCCCAAATTTTGTTCAGTTCAAGAACGTTGTACCGCTGTAGTGAGCACTTCTCACTACAGCCTTAGGCTGGCAACAATAAACGGCCACTCTAAAATGTGCACTTTTACTGTATTGTCAGTATCTGGTTTGACCACCATTTGCCTCAACACATTCCCTTCGCATAGAGTTGATCAGGTTGTTGATTGTTGAATGAGCATTTGCCCACTCAGAACTGGAACGACGATGAACTGCCGTCAAGTTGAGACCCCCATGAGGACGATGAGCATGCAGATGAGCTTCCTTGAGATGGTTTCTTGCAGCAGCTGTCTGGGTGGCTGGTCTCAGAGGATCTTGGAGATGAAGATGATGGACGTGGAGGTCCTGGGCTGATGTGGTTGTGAGGCCGGTTGGATGTACTGTTAAATCTGCAACATCTGTGGCATTGTGATAGAACAGCACATTTTAGAGTGGCCTTTTATTGTGGCCAGCCCATGGCACACCAGTGCTATAATAATGTTCTCTAATCAGCGTCTTGATATGCCACATTGTGAGGTGGATGGATTATCTCAGCGGAGGAGAAGTGCTCACTAACATAGATTTGGACAGATTTGTGAACAATATTTGAGAGAAATAGGCCTTTTGTGTACATAGAAAAAGTCTTAGATCTTTGAGTGTGCTTTTAAATTTTTGTTCAGTATCAAATTTGTATCAGGAGTTTTCTGTGCAGCTTCTACCAATCAAGTGTCTAAGAACCATTAAATCCTATATAAATACGAGAATATATATTTTTGGAAATTTAAATTATGCAATGCTACTAGCTAAAAGTTAGGCAGTGTTCCTTAACATTGTATACAATCTTGTGACCTGTCTGCTGAATTCCAAAAAGGGACAGTTCATGGAGGTATGGGCTTCTTATCTTCGTGCTCTGATGGATTAGCTGTAGACTTTTTGTTTCTTTTTTATATTGCCTTGAATTGTGCTAAGCTATGCTCATTTATCTTTGTTGGTAAAATTATTTTCAAAAATTAAATAAAAAATTTAGATCAAAATGCATACAATCATACTAACATCAATAAATACCCTAACTAGTCCCAGTCACTGACCAAGCATCAAACTTAGTATATTTTAAGAAAAGTGTAGGGGTGACAAGTTAATTTCTTTAGAACACTATTATGCCACCTTTTATTATGATACCAATTCAACCCTTGAACAAGCGAGCTGAGGCTCCATCCATCACATTATGGCTAACTGCCTCCTTTTGCATATTTACACTCCAGCATCCCATAGGAGCTCCACCCTGGGGACGCCTACAGCCAAAAGCCATTAGACCTCCCTGTTTTGACATCATCTACATTATTCAAATGCACAATCGATGCACCCCAACTTCCTGCGAGCTGCTGGAGTCTGCCTTGCGCTGAAACATGGAAAAACCCTTTGGCACAGCCTATTATTGGAAGAGACTAGAGTTATACTGCGGAGACTTTGGTCAGCACTTCTCAAGTCAAACATTATATTCTAAAAGCTCAACAAAATCACATTATGATGTCTAAATAAATGCATAATTTGTACTCTAAAAGGCAGTAAACAGTCTAGGTGGCTTTGCTTTTACACCAGCTGCATTTTCAGTTCGGACACCATCTAAAGTGGGTCAGAGTAGCTTCAGGAATCTGTGGCATCCGAATGTGATGATTGGTTTAACACAATGTCACCCTGCTCCACAGTTAAGTTGGCCTCATCCTGTGTCTCTCTGGGGCCTCTATACCAGGTGTCAAACAAAGCCAGAGGCAATGAGCTTCATTTTAACAATGAAAAAAGATACCTGAAAGCCAAAGAAGCCCCTCAGAACGGGCTGCATGGGTGAGCACAGTGTGGGATGAAATGGCAGGTGGAGAAGCAGCAGGCCATTAGCCATAGTCAGTGCTATTTCATAGTCGGAAGCAAGGCAGGTCAAACAAAGGTATAGCTAACAAAGCTGTTTCCATTTACCACTCAAGAGCTTTACACAAAACTAGTATGGTTAGTGACATTGTAACTAGAGGCTTACAACTGGAGTGGTTGCTTACAAAAAGAAAAATGAGATTTAGCGGAAATGCCATTTCACAGCATAATATTCTGCAAATAGAAGTCAGAAATTCCAAAGCTTACGTTCGAGCAAAGAAGTTTAAATGATGCAGTCAGGCATGACTATAAGTAAAAATACAGGTCTATAGTAATAGTAATTCTGTGAAGTCACACCATCAGTATAGTATAGTGGATAAAAGTAAGTGTACATGGACATACGGGAGTTTGTTCCAGAGTCTGTGAGTAACAGCTTGAAAAGATCTGTCACCGCAAGTCCTGAAACCAGTGCGAGGGTCCATCAACTGTGACTTGATGCTGCGAGCAGAGCTGTAGGGTTGAATCATGTCAGAGATATGTCATACAAAGATGTCTAAAAAAAACATTTATTTTTTCAGAATGAGTACTTAAACATTCTTAAACCTGAATATTCTCCAATACCAACTACAGGAGAAGCAGATAGTTATGATGATCCATGTCCAGATTTGAAAACCATGCTAAAGGTTGTCAACCATGACAACCTTAAGCATAACACAGCCGTTTTTTCATAAATCTCACAGACTCATGGGAATTCTTTGAACTCATAGAGCCAAACACACAATTCAAGGCGGCACAAGGGCAGCAACCACAAAAAGAAAAGAGGAAAACGAAGAGAATGAACTTGCATCTCATTTGTGATGCGACCGGAGCTAATTAACTCATCGCTTGCTTACCCTCCTTCCACAAAACCACCAGCCCTTCACCCTGTTGTGTCCCTCACGCTGCCAAAAGGGTGATGTAAGAGGGCAAGGGGGCCCAGACACACAGGAAACGCAGAGTAAACAACAAGTACTGACTCTGTGCCAGACCCCGTCCTGTGTGTGTGGGGGTGGGAGTGGGTAGAGAGCAATGTTTTAACTAGATGTGTTTTTTAATGGACAAAAATAGCTAAAGCTGCCGCACTGATGAAAGAATTGGTCACTGAATACGAGTCAGTATCTGCTCTTGATATCACTGGAGAAGTCAGAGAAAGGAAAGCATGGACACCATTTAGATATGACAATCAATATCTTCTCTCATACCATTATTCAAGAGTCATTCATCTCTGGATGTATACACACATACAAATCAGTTGCTCCTAGCAACCTGTACATCACATCACTGTTGGGGGCAGGGAAGAGACAGCATGGCCTCATCTCCAGTGCTCTCTGTGGCCGGGCTGTTTAGTCTCTGCCATATGCTGCGATTACATGGTCCTCGAATGATTTCCTTTTCTGAATTATGAAATTCTACTGTCAAAATAAAATGCAAATAATACTGAATTGTAGCTTAAGGTAGTAGGTTCGATTCCCGCTCGCCCCGCAGTTCATACTGTCGTTGTGTCCTTGGGCAAGACACTTAATCCACCTTGCCTCCAGTGTCCATAGCACTGGTGTATGAATGTGTGTGACTGTGGAGGTGTGTTTGGTGATGGTAGGAGAAGGTTGTGAGCGCCGGTTGTGTGGCTGCCCCCTCTCTGTCTGCCCCAGGAGTGAATGTGTGTAAATGGGGTGAGTGGAAGCTCCATGTAAAAACACTGTTGTAAAGCACTGTGTGATAATTATCTGTGAAAGGTGCTATATAAATAAATTACTTACTTAAATTACTTACTTAGCTTTATGACTGTGAGTAATAAATACTGTTAAGAACTTTGTAAACTAGTCTAGGTCACTCTATGAGGGCAACAACTGATGATAATTGTATTGTTTTTGTTTTTGTGCAACAATTTAAAAAGTAAAGCATATATATATATATATTTTTCTTTTTACATAAAAAAATAAATAGAAATTTAGTTCCTAGACATTAAATAGGAAGACAACCCACAGGCAGTGAAACCAGCTCCACTATGTAACTCAATTTTTTAAATTGTTTTATTTAACATAAGTTAAATTTTTGTGTTCATTTTCACAAGCTGGTTATAATTTTTTTTCCCTGAGCAATTTTGAACACAATTCCTGTTCTATACAAGTAAGTTAGTCTGGGACCTAGTTGCTTGTATTCCATTTCAAGTGCAGGGTTTACAAGAGGAATGTTAACCAATCAGAGAAACGTTGGACGTTATGCGAAAAGGGCGACACTCCACAGTTGGTTGTGAACAAGGAAGCCACATGAGCATTGCTAGCTCACATAGCCAGCAGGAGATCGGACACCAGAGCAGTTTTATTGTTTTTATACTTTGCTGGTTTTTCCAAAACAGAGACGAGAGCAGAAAAAGACAGCCTCTCGGTAGCAGCGTTCACCATGTTGAAAGTTTTGAACTAGCCACGCATTGTGTATGACATAGCCAGCAAACCAAACTCGGCTGCAGACAAAAAGCCTGTGATAGGTCCGACTCCATCTGCAAAATTGCCATGGAAGGGATTTGCCATGAGAAAGGGACCAGAATATTCTGCTTTTGAAAGAAGGAAAACGGTCTGGTATAGCAGACTAACGTATTGCTCCTTCATTATCCCAATTGATTTCTAAAATTTTCTTTAACTAAATGTGTGCTCCCAAAGCAGCTTGGGAACTAATCAATAGATGAGGGTAATGGAACAGGACATATTTTATCAGGACAGCAGTGTTGACTTTCTGTGGCAGCTCAGACTGTGTATGTGTCCTTGTGTGACACACACAGCTCGCAGTGCTTGTTTGTCATTAGATTCACCACAGTCATTTCCAAAAACATTATCTAAAAGCAGTCATCTTTCTTCCCCTTAAGCATACAATTATGTGCCACAGTCATCATTACCTGGATTTTCTTCTACCCACACAAACGCCTACACCTTTTTTCTTTATCTTGGATTTTAAAAGTAGCAAAAGCACCCATACCCAAAGAATCAACATTTAAAATATAAAAAATACCTTTTTTATAGCAAGCTAATTCTGGGTTAGCGTTAAAACATAATGTGTGCAATGTGGGTTGACCGTGAAGTGCAGTGGCCTTTAACTGGTCTAATATTAGCGTACAAAGGTCTGGTGACTGGAACTTTTTGATGAGCGCAAAGTGCAGAGCCGTCTGTCTGGGATATTTTCAGACTTGGAACAAACAGCTTGCTCCAAATCACGACTTCCCTCCCCTTGTCCTTCCTGCAGTGTCCCAGGAAAAAGGGAGGTACAGCTGATAATTTGGGCCAGCGCTCTGCACCATTGACTTCTTGTTCTACATCTCACAGTCGACACTCCAAAAAGGCATGTGTTTCATGAGCTTCTGCTATTAGAAGAAAGGAGGCTCGCTGTGTAAAACAGATGTTGTTTGACCTAACTGCAGCAACTGTGTAGCATCATAGGCAGTGGCATTTGTCTTGCATCTGCCCAAAAACATGACTTTCTTATAACTCTGCTGTCCTCAATGACACACAACCCAACACAAGCCGCAATCAGGGATTGCTATTCCAAATTGTGCCATACTGAACTAAAAAATGCACTAGGTGCAAATGGGTCTTCAGATAGACCATGGGTCCTGGTTTATCAACTGTATCACATATCAAAGGTTGCTGTCCTGAAGTATTGCCTAAAGGAGGAAAAGAAGTGAAGAAAGTTCATAAATTCATTTTCAAAACCAGACACATTCCTTTAATGTGTTGCAATGGCATGATGCCAGCCTATTTTAGAGATTGATGGGCAAAAGTTAACAACCATACATTTGTCTACGAAGGTTCTCAGTCATTCAGGACATCCTGAAAAAAAAAGTAAAAGCATCTGGACATAGTCAAGTTGAAGACGTTCCGTCTCTAATTCCAAGAACCTTTTTTCACCCATACATTTCTAATCGAGACCAATTATGGGAATTAATTACAGCTATATAATTATATCAGTGGCCTACAGAAATAAAAAAAATATAAATAATACAGAATCGCAACAGTATAGATAACCATACTTGCAAAGCTAGTTCCTGCACACTACTGTAGACTGTACACATTCCGAGTGCCGGTAAATGGAGTTGCATTTACCTGTCAGAGTGCTAGCGAGGAGCTCTAGCTGTACTCCCCTGTGAGCGGTCAGTGTCTGGCCAGTGCAATTTACAACATTTAGGTGTTACTGACTGAACCAACACATCACACCTGCTGTGCGTGGGGGTTTGAGTTCAGTAGATCCATTAGTAGGATCCTACAAACATCCATATCTCATATCACAATGAAAAGTAACTGTATAAAAACACTTGAGGTATTTGGACTAGGGATGGGAAGAAAATATTTGAATATTCAAATATTCAATATATTGCAATATATATTTAAAAACTAAAAACACTTTGAATTTCATTCATTCATTCATTTTCTACCGCTTTGTCTCGTTAGGGGTCGCAGGTGACTCGAGCCTATCCCAGCAGCTTTGGGCCTGAGGCGGGGTATACCCTGGACAGTAGCCAGGTAGTCGCAGGGCTGACATATAGAGACAGACAGTGACAGACAACCATTCACTCCTACATTCATTCACTAGGGACACTTTAGAGTTGCTGATTAACCTATTAACCGATTAACCTATTTGAATTTCACAAATTAATTTAATTAATACATTTTATAAAAATATATATATTTTTTTTGGCCACAAATAAAATAAATCTATATTGAGCAAACAGGCACATTTACACAGGTTACAACTGGCAGTGTTTTGTTAACTGCAGTAAAATCAGTCCACACAATGCTTGCTCATCCTGTTTTACCACGTGTTCTGATGAACAATGTTTAGAGACATACTTGCTACCATTGGATGTCCTGTTTGTCGGTTATTGTGCTGTCATATTGTAAAAAGTTTAGAAGAACAAGCTAATTTACTGTAGCTTTTGCTGTGTTCAAGTGCCATCGAACGTCGCAGTTACTGAGTAATGAATGAGTTGTTCTTAGTTTGTTGTGCGTACGACTTACTAAAAACTGTGTGGGCAAATTAGCCAGGTATTTTAGGATTCAACGCTACGAACGAGTCAGGTTTAATGTTTCTTTTAACCTTTTAACAACACGACACATTAATGCAGCACCAGCTCTCCAGCACCGGATACAGTACTTCGGTTCTCTCTCTTTAGAGAACACCTAACCTAAAATTTTTAGGCATTGCTAGGTTTAGGGCTGAAACGATTCATCAAATAAATCAAGTAATTCAATTTGAAAAATGTCTCGATTATTTTTTTACTTTGCCTCAATGATTTAAGCGGGCACGTCCATCCATACCAGTGGCAGCTAAAGCAACTTTCACACACCCACTGAGATCTGCACCATACGCTGATTGTAGCCGCGTGCCCCTGGATGTAAACAAACCCCCCTTCAACTTTCACACCTGATAGGGACCCTAGTGTCCGGTGCCCCCTGTTTTGTGAAAAGGTGAACTGATGATGAGAACGTTGTTTGTCTGGAGCCTAACCCTCATACTCTTTGCAGCTGTTAGAACTTTACTTTAAACTGGTCTTCACGTGTTCCAATAAATGTGGTTTTAATATTAGCGCAAGAATCACCATCTCAATAAAGGCGTCAGCTCATTTGTTTGTTAGCTCTGTCAAGCTATTTGAGCGTCACCCCCGCTCGTGTTGATTCCCCTGATTACATAAGACTTACCACAGCTAAAGATATGCCGCTGCTTAATCTGGTTTCTGCATGACAGGTAAAACTGGGAGCTCCTCACATATTACCCAATGGAAGAGACATATTCAAAGCTGTCTGCTTTGAAGTTAATAGAGTTGTAATGAAAGCGTTTGTTAACGTAATGGCTGACAAAAAACATGTCTAAATTGGCCAAATATCTTGTTTTTCCAGTTTGCATTTGAGCAATTAATGGGCTTTACATTACAATCATCCTGTGTGCCACCTACTGTCCTGGCATACACAATGCATAGCATTAACAACAATTGAATAGATCTGTATAAATGCAGATTTTTCTAAAAAAAAATAGCTTTAAGATTGTCACTGCTGTTGTGAAAGGAACTTATTTTTGAGAGAAGTAGTAACTTTTATTTTAGCTCAATGCAGCAATGCCATTTTGTTCCTTCTCCAGAGCTGCTATTGTGTGCAAAACTAGCAGGTGAAAGCCTAAATGAATCCATGTCTAGTAATACCCAACACAAGTTTGACTTTAAGGTGATGTTCTAGCACTGGCATATCTTAAAGGGAAGTTAAGGTGTTGGTGCTTCCCAGCTGGTCCAGGCTCAGCTGTTCAGGTAGACAGATTAAAGAAAACCACCACAAAGCTTAATGTCAAAGCGTCTCAGAAAAGTGAGCTCAAGGGATTAGAAGATGCCCTCTAAAGTCATGAAAGCAAACCTTCACAAAAGGCAAGCAAGACTTTCAACAATCACAGGCCTCTACTTCAAAGCAAGAACAGATAAAGTGGGCTGTCAGTAAAGCTTATATATATATATATATATATATATATATATATATATATATATATATATAAATAAAAAGCTATAAATATTTTTTTTCCAGTTACATCAATTGTCCAGACACTGCAGCATGGTGGCAGAGTGATTAGCACTCATGCCTCACAGCAAAAAGGTCCTGGGTTCAATTCCCATCAAGGACAGGGCCTTTCTATGTGGAGTTTTCATGTTCTCCCCGTGTCTGCGTAGGTTTCCTCCAGGTGCTCCGGTTTCCCTTACCTACAATATAGGACTACAGATGGAAATTAGCTGTTAAGCTTACTCTGGTACAAGCATCTCTGCTCCAGCTTAATGTACATTGCACACTGTCCTAAATAAATAAACTATAAACTGACCAACAGGACGGGCGCATCATAAATGTTACCATTCTACAATTTAAGGAGCTGCAAACTGTGAACACATAACAGACTTACAGTCATGTAATTCCAGATATTTTTTTATATTTTGCAGCAAAAACTAGCTAAAGGCAAAGCAGAGCTGTTCCCACTTGTAGCTTGTAGAACATTGATGTAAACATTACTAGTGTAGAGTTCAAGAAAGGTCAGACAGAGAGATCTTAGGGATCTCATCATCGGGACATACCAAGACCACAACAGGTTTGTACGTCCCAAAAAGGGCACTGCAGTTGTGTTGATTGACCAATGGGAAAAAGCGTAAAGAAAAACAAAACAAAAAAATGTGTCTTCATATTAAGCATGTCTCACTGTGTGTGCAATGCCAAGAACTCTGTTTTTTTTTTCTAAAACATTCTCTCCTGCACACAGCACAAGTCTTTTTAAGGGTTACCTGTACCAAACTGTGACATACAGACCCGACCGGTACTATACCACTCAGTGGAAACTAGGCTCAAGAACCGTCCTGTGAGCAAGAAGGAACTTGTCTCTTATCATATGATGAAGGTCACATTGTGCGATTGTCTGTCTATTTCCAGAAGCAGATAGTTAGTAAACCCTTTACAGCGTTATTTGACCAGCGCTTAGGGTCTTTTAAAAAGGACCTCTTGACTTTGGCACATGTCCAACCCTGGTATTCCACTCTGCTGAAAACACAAACATGACATTTGCCTTGTGCTCTGGATCACGTCATTGCACACGTAAAGCTGGAAGCCGCTCAGAGCACAGACCGACTGATGGACTTTGCCCCACAGCTCACTGAAGTGGCTGGTTTTTATGGGCGCCCCTCTTCACCAATCACATTCAGCAGGACTGCACCTGCACCAAAGAAGCTAAACATCCTCTGGCAAAGGAGCTTCTAGAACAGGGATGGGAAGCCCCTGCACAGCATCTATGACTACATGATGTTAGTGGTGAGCTAAACATAACACAGTGAGGGGGGGTCTAGGCAGTAGATTACCTCATCTAGTACAAACTGTGTTATCAAAATCTATGGTGTCTACTAGTCTGGGCTGTGTGCTAAAAAGCAATCAGCTGATGAATATTACCTCACATGAACACTGCCAACCTATGCTCAGTAAATTATTGATCGTGTCACATGGACTTCAAATCAGCACGAGCTCAGAAGTTAATGTTTGGAGACGCGATTCATTCTAATGATGCGTTTAGTCTCTTGGCACGCTTTAATTTAGGGGTAAATGCCTGAATATTCCTATCTCTTGAAGCTTGGTGCACAGTTTTTACTTCCCAAATGCAGTACATCGCAAATAAACGCCATACCAAAAAAAACAAACTGACATTATCAAGAGACTTTCACCACCAAGCCTTTCTGGGTCTATTAAACGATTAAGATGATGAATTTTTGTTTGATATATATAAAAAGACAATGTCATTATTGAATATTTAGCTCTTGATTTTGATCGATTCTAATCCTTTTTCGTATCGGCGTCGTTTTGCAACTGTCTGCAACAATATGAAAGACAAGCGTGACTAAGCACTCGGATTTTAAAGCAGATGTTTTGAGGGCTGTTAGGACTTACATGTTGCTCCCGGGTGAGTATTTTTCTCCATCTCGATGGCAATGTCCTCGCTTTCCGTCCCTTTGTTCATTCAGACGAGCTAAGTTTGGGCTCTTCCTCCCTCCGGCAGTGCTTTCATTCCTCAGGCACAATGTGAAAAACTTGCTCGAGTCACTCCACTTACAACTAAACTCGGGACAAACAACAACAAAAAGCCCACACTTTTTAACCACACCGGCTGTGTAAAGAAGTCCAAAAGTCTGCAGTGGCTCCAAGTAAAATATAAATAAAAAACTACACGTAGAGTCTGGAGAAGAGAGCGGGAAGTTTCCTCCTTCTCAACGAGTGTACAGCTGATGCTGGGCTGACTGTGGCGCGGATGCTCCAACACTGGGCTCAGAATCGGACTGTACCATTAATACAAGGGGTACGGTGATTTTTTTTTTTACAGACCATTGCACACTGCAAACTTAACATTTTAAGTAACTATTTTTTCTACATAACATAATTACATATATGTTAAGAGAGTAGGTTATTGTAAGCAAGGTTATATATAAGAACAATATTTTTGACACTAGTTTAAAGTCTAACGTCCCCTCCTTTGCTAATGGTTGCTTCCCAAAACTATTCCTCGTTAACAACATTCAGGCTAAAAAACCACGGCGTTACCTCAAAGCACTAATGTCATTTTCTTATTTTTAGTATTATTTAGTAATTTTTTGTATTATATACTTGTCGTTCATTATTATTTTAATTTATTTATTTAATTATACGTGATATTTTGTTAAGTACTGAGAGTTTTTGGTTTAATTTGATTTTGTTGTCCTCTAATCATTAAATGCAAATTGCCAAACCTTCAGCCAACTTAGCATTTTGTGTTTGAGTAATTGTTTTAACCATTGTTTAAATTTTTGAAGTATTTTCACAGTGTGCTATCAGGAGTTTCACCTTAAGACTTGAATAGTTAATGAGCCTAGTTACAAGACAAAGGGCACTCAGCTGGTCAGCTGCATAATAAATGTTACATTCACAGAAATCCTATCATGCAAATGTGGGACTAAAACAGTTTCACTTTTACTTCTCTGTACTGAGACAATGCTACTCTATTAACGGTCTGCAAAAATAAAACTGTTTTTTGTTTGTATTAAATGTCTTTTTTAGCTGTGGAGTCCACAGGTGTCCATCCATCCTCACATTCCAGTTTCTGGTGCTCAGGGACTATAGGCTGCCAAAACGAAACTAGTTTCCTTAACTTGTGATTGAGGATGTGTCAATTTTTGGGATGTCTTATACAAATCCAGTGAAGGTCAACAATTAAACAGTGTTTTGTTAAAGATCATGAATAAACCAATCATCATTACTGGAGCAGTGAAGATAAATACTAAGAATAAGCTCATGGAACATTGTACTGATTATAATGCTGTGTTCTCAGTAAACCTCCATTTTGGTTTGATTTGGTTTTCTTTTATGTCTGCCTTATTGTTGTCTATCTTTGTTATTTCAATAGATTGATATCAAAAGTTAACCAGTTATTTATGTAGCTGTGTAATATATGTTAAGAAAATCCAAAATAATTTATAAAAAAGTTAACATATGTTTTTAAGTCTACTGGACCATCACTGCAAACAAGTCTCACCCAAGCATGTCCTTTGTATGTGTGTGTGTGTATTAAAATATCTCGTAAGCCACCTGTAAACATCATAGCATCTGTTTATCTATCCATAGCTGGGGGCAGGGCTCCAGGGGTGATCGGCACACTTAAGGGGGGACAGCCTGTCAAAAGAACTCCAGTGGGGCTTCTTTGTGCAGCTGTTGAGTAGTGTTCACCCGTTCCCCCAAAAGCCACCTGTCACTGCAACTGGAAAGTGGGGGTTTTCGAGCGCTTGGGGGATGGGACTGTGGCCAAAACTTTGACTGGTTAAAGGGAAGGTCTGCTTGTAATAGCTAATACATTGTTCTTAGAGCAAGTAAAAAGGTCACTATGCATAAGTCTATTTAGATTAAATACTGCATCAACGGAAAGATGTTAAAATAATAAACTCATAGCAGGGGATTACAACTAATATTTTTTCTTAAATCCAATATTGCTTCTAACACAAAGCAGCATGAATTCTTGTTAAGGTAAGCCAACACAGAGCTTATTAAAAATAATAGATCAACCCCTTTAAATTTCCAACCTTTTTTTAAATCTACTTCCATTACAAAATCTTTTTGTTATAAGGAAACGTAAATGGATTGGTATGGAGACTTTTGGAGAAAACCGTGTTTAAATGGTATAAAAAATATTTACAACTGTAGGATCCAAGTAACCTGTACCATCTACACACAGAACGAAGGATGACTTTTTATGAGGCTGGTATTCACTGTCATTTTAATATTTTTTTCCCTGCTCATCTTGTTGAATGTGTATTTTAAAGCAACGCTGTGTCACTTTTGATCTTAAAATATTATATCATATTATACTTTATTAAAGTGATTGGATTTTGTTTAATAATATGAGGCAAAAAGAAGAACCCTTCTTTCATAAGCTCAACAGATACTTTACTGTGTATCTTTGAGCAATGGCAACAATAAATATTCATAAAACGTTTATCAAAGTAGACAGTACATATTAACATAAAATTAAATAGAATAAAATTACAATGACATTTGCCATTGCAATGTCTTTTTTGTATAATGGTCCCATTTTGTTTTTCACAGGGAAGAAGTGGCAACCAAACCTTGTAACTTTCACAACAATTTTAATGCCAAGTTGAGGGTTTAATATTAAAACTTTAACAAGGGCTCTCATGCCTCTCTTCCTCCTACAAGGAACTTCAGCTGCTCTGCCAGAGAGTCTGGATGTCAGCTACTGTGAATGGGCAAGGGTAACCCACAGCCTGGTAATGGAATAACAATAGCAAGAATGTTCAGAATGTCCCCCGAGAACATGGACCCAGCCTGTGTTATAGACTACTCAATACACTATGTTTGTTTTTCTGCAAATGGCAGCATTTTAAGAAAAATGGGTGGAGTAGTTTGAGGAAGGACAGGAAGGGGATTCATTAACAATGGAGCTGAAACAGTATTGTGTAATATGGATAGGAAGTTCATAAACTAGATACATTAATGATGCTACTCATTGTCACTTAGATGTTTAATCTACAGGAAGTTCGATTGTTTTGTTAATACTGACTGACATCAGCCAGGTCAGAGGTTACAGTTACCTGTTTAGAGGCTGGGCATTTACGTAATATATGAACGTGTTGTCTTTTGTCTGTAGTGTGTGATTTAATCAGACAGTTAATCACACGTCACACTGAAAAAATGCATGTGTAAGCGGCGTAGCCAGAGTGTTAGGGAGAGATAGTGTGGGAGAGTTGCCTGTTTCTTTGTGTTTCTCCCTAGGGAGCTGGGATAGGAAACACTGTTTCAGCTACATCATTTGGATCCTCTCTACCTCTCTTTGTGGTCTGCACGAGTGTGAGTTAAAAGGTTTTGGATTTGGAGGTTAACATTCAGGATTCTTGCTCATAATTTGCATGCTTTGGTGTTAATATAGTGATGAATGTAAAGCTATTCAGTTTTAGCAAAGGTTCCAGGGGTTTCTCATTAATGGTAACTACCATGTGCCTCCAAGCATGTATACAGTGAAAAAGCAAAGCTGTTCGGGGAGAGGTCTGTGGCAGGAACAACACAGCAACTAATGCATTTTCATTAAAAAACTGCTCTATCAAGCTGTACTTTTGAGTCAGATCCACCATGAAAATGTCTGGATTTAGTTAATAGATGCTCTAATTTATTATACTTTCTATGGGTAGAAGATGTTAATGCACCTAAACCTAAACCTTTTAAATTGTCAAATGTTTTGGTCAGTAACAACATAATTTAAAGGAGCAATGTGTAAAATGTTGTGGTATACAGTAACATAATATCATTATACTGTATAAAAGGATTAAAACTCTTAACATATGTCAATCATAGAAAATAGACAAATAAACTCAAAAGAACCAAGTGAAAGGGGCCATTTGCTCCATAACTACCTTTTTTGAAAAACTGCCAAAAGAAGACAAACTGAGCACTGACGAAGGAGAGGTAAATCTTTGCTGATGTGTTGAATGTTGAGGGCATTTATGGAATACATTGAGAAATCCTATTAGGTTTGGTCACAGACAACAGCAAGTGTCTGCAGGGCATTATAGCTGTTCACATGCTCTAAGAAAGAAGAGCATGAGGTGTGGAATTGAAATATGCACTTGGCACCAGATGTCTGCACTGCACCTATAACATCAGTGGTCATCAAAGGTTATGCACCTTTTAGAGACAGAGTGTAACCAACATAACATTTTCTTAACTCTTAATAATACAACATCATATTTATTTCCTCTAAAATGAATTTCCTCAAGTGTCTATAGCTACACCCAATATAGTATATACTGTATAATAGTGTACTCCATATGGCCTTCTATACTGTCGGTGGTAAACACAGTCATGGCTTCTCAGACAGGTGGCATTACTGCGAGCTGCTCTCAGCGCCTTGCTTGAGGAATGTGGTCCCACAGCAGTATGTTTCAAAGAAAACACCATGACGTAATGTGGTAAAACGTGCTATCACTTAGAAGCAGGGCCAAAACACGTGGAGTTGGCTCCTCGTATGCTCAGCCCCCGGGGGCCCCTTTACCATTCTTCCGCCTCACCCCGGTCTCTTCCACCTCCCTTCTGCTTCAGCGCATCCTCTGTTTACGAGTGCATGAACTGCTCCATTTCACTATACCCACCTCCCAAACCCACAACGGCTTCTATAATAGACTAACCCCCCTCCTCTTGCTTTAATTACCATGACAACCCACATTGAGGACAGAAAGAGCAGGGAAAGAAAATAGGCGCGCAGGAAAAACGTGAATGAGACAGGGAGTTCCTTCCTTTGACCTCGGATTTTATTTGTGAGAGGGAAACATTTCTATTCAGCAGCCTGGGTTTCACTGAGGTTAAACTGACCAATCAAGAAAGGGCCCTTACAGCACTGCAGCAAGCCTCCAACAACATGGACAACTATTACTACAGCTCCTTTCTTTACATCCATAGGAAATTGAGTAATTAGCCTGAATGTCTAAAGACCAATCCATCAAGGTCCCTATATTAAACTCATATGAGATTCATTTTAAACACTAAAGAAAATGGCAATAATAAACCCACGAAAATATAAATCTATTCGACTATAGTCTGTTTAACAACCTTTTTTTCTCCAATATTACCTATCAACAATCAGCATCTCCAAGTCCGAGGCCACGGTTCTCAGACAGAAAAGGGTGGAGGAGTTTTAGGAGCTGGATGGATCACCTATAAAAAGCTACATAGGCAATGAATTTAAAGATTTGAAAACAATCAATGTTCTATAACAGTGTTTCTGGGCAGTTGTAAGAACAGGAAGTGTTAGGGGAGTAAGGAGTTCTGCTTACATTGGGTCTCATAAAGGTTTAAAAGGCTATGTTTTATTTATTTTTAACCTGCTTTTCTAGTTGCGTGAACTCTGTCTTAATTAGTCATGCTTTGAGACATAACAGAGGACCTACTTAGTATAGTATAAGCATTAGGTACAAACTATATTGTATCATAGCAATTTGTTGTGCAGAATGTGTCTGGTGCGTGGTGAATCCTCAGAAAACTGTGGGTGTGATGTGGATGGATGGCTAATTCCATAAGGGAGAAATAAAAAAGTGAAAAGTTTTTAGATGGAGTCCCACTGAACCTTGATGACACACGATGCACAGATTGACACATACGGTACGTGCTCTGTCACATACCGATGCCCACACACACATATATCCACAGACAGATTAGTTGTTTTAATTCAACTTGATGGATTACAGTCAGGATTAATTCTGCCCAACAAAGAACAAGGCGAGGGGAGAAATATTTGTGTCCAGATGTAATAGTGCAGTAATGTGTCTGTGTTGTGTCTGGCCAGCACTAATACAACTGCTTCTTAATGTTAAACCTCCAGTGAGAGCATTAATGGTTTAAGAATGAGGTAAATACAACCTCAACAACAGATATCTTCACACTGTCACTATTTTAACAGAATGAATAAAACAATGTGGGCAAAACTTTTCACGGATCCATCCACATAAATATGTTTAGCTGTTGCTGCCAAACATAGTTTATTTTGCAATATTTATTTTCTGTTTGAATTTATCTTAAATTGGTGTGAAGGAATTTGGGACCATTCAACATAATACCTAAAATCGTTTTTGAATCAAAGGTTTCTGTGCATTTGCTTGTGCACAGATCCCTTAAGGTCCCATGATATCATTTTGGGTTGAAGTAAACTATTAAAAAAGAAAAAAAAAATATCCCAAATCTGGATTTCTTTCAAATTTGCAGATGTGCTTTGGATCATTGTCCTGTCACGTCCTAATGTGCACTACTGTTTTACTGTGAGACAGATGGCCCCACGTGTGCCTCTAGAATTTTCTTATTTATAATGGAGCACAAAAAATGTAAAAGTTTAAGAACGGATCAGTAACCGTGTTTACTGTATACGTGGGCCAAATTTCAATGTTTTCAAAACCTGCTAAAGAGCGTCAGCTGAATCCAGTGTCATGTGATCACCGTCACGGCACACTGTAAATATCCAATAGGTGGAATTAAAAATAATTACAACAGTCCTGACACAATGTTAGCATGCTGTGACTTGAAACACATGGGCAGCAAAACATGTTTTTTGGCACTTAAAAGTGCATCTCAAATACAGCTTTTTTTTAGTGATCTCTGTGGTAAATGAAGATGGTAAGTCTTAAAAATAACATTGTAGCTACACAGTGTTGCATATTTGACCCAATGCTGCATGAAACCGTGCTGTCGTCCTGATGTGAATCAAGGACAATGGGGGTTGGTAGGTGTCCTCTGGGAGCTGGAAAGGAAGAGGGTGAGCTCGGTAATCTCTGAGGTTCTGGGCCTCCCAGGGTGGCGTCCTCAATCCCCTCAAGACCCTGCCAAAATCCCCCCTGATGCAGTTCTCATTATTTGGCTTAGATCCTCCTACCAGGTTGGTTTTTTGTAGACTTAATGTTATTAAATTTAACTGATAAATTGAACTTAAACTAATTCATTAAACACAAATAATGATTTTGTGTTGCCTTGATTACATTTATTACATGTTAAAGAATTTCTCCAATATACAATTTAAAATTGTAGAGTAATTAGTTAATATTACTCTTGATGGTTAGAGACAAATCATTTAAAAGGCAAACAAACAAATATATTGCATCAATTATCTGGTCGTGGCTGTTATCATAAACACACTTTGTCATTTAAGTCCAATGTGTGATGATAATGGATACAAACATAAGCTCTACTTGCTCTGTGTCAACAAGCTGACATTGTATCTCATGGGTAAAGAGTTTGGCTAAATGAGTGTCCATCCTATTAGTCAGTCATCCCTAATGCCATTGTTATAAAGCTCATTAGGAGAAGAGAGCCTCAGAGACTGCATGCTTATGATGATACTTATGATCCAGTATGGACCAGTCCCATTATTTCAAATGCTACTCCAACACGGGACTGGCTAATTCATTTCATAAATATAAAAAATGGGTACAGTGGGAACTAAAGCAAAGTGTCAATCTGAGTGATTAATACAATAGTATAAAAGCTGCATTTAAGGACAGTGGGATTAATTGTCTTACGGATGTGACTATAGCATCGTGACAGATTGCAGAAGTAGATTAAAGTGCAATGGTGAAAATATAATCAGTATTTTAGAAGAAGAGAAAATGTTTTAGATTTTAAAATTCAACAATGTATTATGGTTTTGATGGTTTAATAGGATTGATAGAATAATTTAAAGAAAGATAAATAGTGTTTTGTTTTGGAACTTTGCAGACTGTACACTGTCCAATTCTAATTAGAAGAAATTAAAAATGGATACTTTTTCAGTTGAAATGATATCACACAAGGTCATATAGGGACATGTGTAGGACAAACTTAATCTTACCATCAGGGCATTTCCATTAGCACGTCATTGAATATTAAACTTTAAATGAGTACCCCTTACACTCACAAACACAAACACATTCAGTAAAAGAACTGACCCTTGCTAAACAAGTCAACAGATCCCCTCAGCTAAAGGCAAACTAACTTCAGACACCCTGACACACTCAGGCCTCGTGGCTGTTTCTAAGGAGATGTCAACAGTGTGAAAACAGATGAAGAAACACATGAGGAATTTTAGGACTAGTCACCACCAACATAACCCCTTTCAATATATGTCAAACCCATCACTGCTTGCACAAATCGACTCACTGTTAAGGGTATTATTCAAGTCCTTTATTCCCCACATGGTATCTTAAATAAACTACTTAGATCCTGCTAAGCTTAATAGAAAACATAAAAATAAAAATAAACGGCACCAATAAAAGATAGAAAAGATTTATGTTTTCTTACATACATTTACAAACAGTAGAAGTCATAATGGACATCTTTAATAAAATTAATTCAGTCAAGCAGTGGAAGCAAAATATGCACTGCCTTTTCGTCAGTTCTTTTGCAATGTCAGTTCCCGTTTATACATCTGTCAATAAATATGTCCTTATATGCACAACCTGAGCATCCATTAGGAGACACTGTCCTCCCGCTCCTCATCATGTTTGCTGAGCTGTGTCCTTCTGTGAGTCGTGATGGCTGCCCAGATCTGGCACAGCATCCCGCCTCTAATACAAAACACCAGATAAAACAAAAATGAATTTGATTTAAATCCAGAACAACTGTTTATCCACTAGTGATGCTAGCATGTCACTTTAGGGGAGAAATTGAGGCTTTTTTGATTGGACTTTTGGCAGAAACTCATGATGCATGACTTGAAATAGATTTCTGGTTAAGCATACTCTACATATTTATACATTACTCTTTTTATCGTTTATAGGTCATACAAATGCCATGTAAGAAATCATTTCCCTCTATCCCAGTCTGATCATTCCCTTCTCGTTTCTGCATGGACGGATGTGTGAGTAGTATGGGCGGAGGCAGCTCACCTTATGCCACAGTACATCAAATCATCCCTGCAGGCCACGCCGAGCAGACAGTCCAAGGTGAACTCATGATACAGCAGCTGTAAAACCCCAGCACATGTGTGAAATACCAGTAAGTGGGTGGAGTCATTAAAAGGACTCACTGAGACTTTAAAGCACCTTATCAATGGTGTCTTTATTCACAGGAATGGCCTTGAGCCAGCGCATCATGGCCCGTGCCTCAGGAGTAGCGCTCTTCTGTAAAAGTGAACCATCATCTAGAATTTCAAACACATATTACTTACAATGTTAATGCCATTTTCTGAACAATACGCTATAATCATTATCAAATCTGACAGGTCAAGTTTGAGCAAAATAGCTGACTAAAGAGTTGAGACAGTAACAGAAACAAGCCTGGAGCTGAGGTGTGGCAGGGATTGACTAGTAAGTGTAAAGAAACACCAGTGGCACCCACATAACCATTGAGTAATACAGACCATGTTACAGCTTGACTTATTAATCATAGGTACACCTAGTGTGCTCTTTTAATGTCTTTACTAAAACATATCAGCACAGCAGTAAAAAGAAAAGGTGTTACTGTATAACTCAATGCTATGTTATTTTAATTTTAAAGCAAGGGTAGGCAATTTCATTTATGGCACAGTGTTAACAACTTTGAGTATATTGTTTTTTTGGCAGCTTTAGAAAATTGGATGCTAAAAGACTTCCCTACAGACTTATTTCAGTCTTTGCAAAGAGGAAACGGCCATTTCTTAACTCTCAGTCTCTATATGTCATCGGGGCATCATGTCAGGCACATATCACAAACAATGCGTGTACAATGATTTTGGTCATTACAGCACAAAGCCCTAGTGTAGAGGTTATTACTGACAGACCTAATCTGGAATTACTAGCATTAACATTCAAAGAACATATCAAAAGAAAGTCATGCACTACTCCTTCTTCTATATGAAGAAAAAAAAATATTCCCAACAGCTATTGTTTCTTGTAATCACCAACATAATAACAATGAGACAAGCTCTGTGGTTCAAATGATTACCGTGGCTGTCTGTTGGCTTTCCCAGCGCATCGATCTGTTCTTGTTTCTTCTGCAGAGCCTTCCTCAGTAACTCTTGGTACTCCCTCTCCTTCTCACTCAGCTGCCTCAGCAGTCTGGAAACAGAGAAAAATGTGTCACAACTCAGCAGAAAGCGCCACCATTTTAATTTAAAATCACTGTGTTGTATTCTACCTGCTAGTCTCTAGACGCAGTTCTTTCAAAGTCTCACTAATGGGACAATTTCTGTTGAGCACTGGGTCTGGAAGGGAGCTGCGATCCCCATTTACAGTTGCAGTGTGCTGGCTATGGTCTATGTATACCACCTGCTGGTCAGGAACAAATATTACAGGCGTATCTGGGTCTGTATCTGGTATCTGCTCCTCAGGACTGCCGTCTTCAACCTCAAAGGATGATTGCAGCTGCAACCTAAGCTCTGTAACAAGGACAGGGTTGGTATATAGAATAAAAATACACTTCTTAAAAAGAAAAGTGGAAAACATACAAACTCAAACCATAAATCATAGTTGACATATAGTGAATGGTTTCTTTTTAAACATAATTATCCTGTAATATCAAGTTCCCATGTGTCGGCAGTACCTGGTAAGAGAACAGTAATGGCATCCTGCACTGCTTGTCTCAGCAGATTATCCAAAGCAAACATCCAATGAGGTTTCACCTGCTGCTGCCGCAACACCTTCTTCACCTGCAGTGGTGAGAAAAATACAGATGGAAAAAAAACACATGAGTCAACGTTCCACTCATAAATACTGCCAAGTGCTACAAGGAAAGCCTTCTGTTGCGAGAAGGAGTGACTTACTGCGTCTTGGAAGCTGAAGAGCACCACCTGCAGGCTGTTCAGGGGTACTTTGGCAGAGAATAGTTTTTTCTGGAGTGCCAAAAGGCTACTGGTCAGCTGTCTCTTGTCTGGGGAACGGATGTTGTTTCGCATGCAGCTAATAAGCTCAGTGATATTGTCTGCAGTAAGGCACGGCCCATCTCCAGTCTATAAAAGATTTAAAAAAATTTAAAAAGGCGCTTACTAGTTTTGCACTTAAGTTATCTGCTTTAAATTGAAAACACATTAGACTGGACATTTTCATAGTAAACCTTACTTTAGGTATTGAATAACCTCTATGCCAATATCTTACTTCTCCATAATAGGGCACTAAAGTCAGACTGCCAAGAAAGAAAAAGGGGAAAAAAAAAAGGGGAAGGAAAAATAGAAGAGCCCAGACTGAAGCTATTTTTATCAAGTGGAAAATGTTACCATGAATTTCCCATTAAATTAAAGCTAGAAATAATACAAATGTTTACTTGTATATGCTTTTTGGAGGCATATACTGAATGCTGAATAGAAAACATCTCACCAGGGAACATAGATTAATGGCAGCATGTGTTCACTAAGTTTAAATTAATACATCATTTGAATCAAACAAGGAAAACTCTTATTTAGTCTGCTGCAGTATATTTTTGATAACATGATCTAGTCTAAGTTGGGATTTTAACTGTGCTGATGCAAAAAACTTATAAAGCACCTGAGGCACAGACTCCTGGACGTTGCAGACCACGAGGCTGATATAGTCAGTGAGGACTTTGTACAGCGTGGCTCTTCTCTCACTGTCCTTCCTCAGCATAAACAGACCCATACTCTCTTCAGTGGAGGCAGGGCTGCTCATGTCTGACGCAGAGTCGTCTGGAATCCTGGACAACAGAGAAAACAGGAATTCAGTCAATGAGGAGCAAAAACAGATGAGAAAAGTCTACGGCTAAATTTAGATCATCCCAGTTTGAACAGGTCACTTGACTTCCAAATTAAATCAGATTTGATTCTGGTGTGAACAGACAAATGAAAATTGTATCCGACTTTGTTAAATTAGTTATTTGAGGATTACCCAGCCTTGATTGCGGAGAGTGTTCAGTGCAAGTGGGCATACCATCTCCCCGTTAAGAGCACTACTTAAACCACACAAAGTAAATATGCTGACATTATCGCATCTCAATCTCAAGTGAACAAAGATGCATATCGCATGCAGGATGTTAGGTCAGCTGCACCTTTTTTCTTTTTGAAAGAGATAAAAAACATACAGCCATTGTTGTTAATATGTATTGTTACATGCACATAGTTTTACTACCGTTGTTTTTATTCCCTGTGAATTCTGATTGGTTGTACGCTTATCCAGCTGCTTTCAGAGGTAGTTTGATCAGCGTTCATTTGTTTCACCCCCCGGAAAATAAACTCTTAATAACAAGAACCAGACTAATTGTTTGTATGGACCTGAAAAAGAATGAGCTAGACATTTGATACACTGGTGTCAAAACCCTCTTCTCTTAAAACACAGGATGCTACCTACTGAGTGGAAAACTACAGTGCGATTTGCCCCCAATTTAAAAACTTGAAGGCCTTTATCTTAACTAGGACAATGCTTTCACTCACGACAGGAAGCTGCTGGTGTTGGGTGGACTTTCTGTAATTTCACTTGCTTTGAGGGTTGACTGATGTCTCCTGAGGTCTAAAGAACAGGACAAGTCAATTGAACCGGCGTAGGAATCGGTGTCCTCCACATTGATGGAGATGGGCACAGAGAGGCTCCGCTGGTAGTCAGCTGTGAGGTGAACAAGTAGGTGGTCAGATAAGAATTTTAACTCGCATGCAAGAATAACAGTCCCTCTGAGCCTCACCAGCAGAAAGAGAATCCACAGTTTCAACTTTCAGAGCTTTTGGTTTCTTCCTGGGAGATGACCTGAGGTAGGTGTCTGCGAGCAGCTCTGTAGCTGTGGCTCTGTTGTCCGGGTCTGGCTCAAAAGTATGCATGATGAAAGCCTTGGCCTCGTCGGACATGCACTCTGGAACTGTGGGGTGGATCTTGAACATGCCAACCTAAACAGAAGTGTAATGACATTTGAGAAACAAGTATGACAGATATTGGGTCAACATTTGTGGAATATCATCTGAGTCAAATTTAATAATGAGGTTTACTTTGATTTAATACGTTTCATCCAAAAGGAAAACCAAAGAAAACCCACAGCTGTATCTGTCTGTGTAAAAAATTCAACTCTCTTACCTTAAACATAGCCGCTTGTGGACTTCCCAGCTCATAAAAGGGTGTTTTGCCTGTTGCCATTTCAATAATAGTGCACCCCAGAGACCAGATATCAGCTGGTTTCCCATAACCTCGAGGTCCCTGGTCTATGATCTCTGGAGCCATGTACTGAAGGGTTCCTATACAAACTCTTCATGTTAGACTCTTAAAACACTTATTCATGACAAGTATTACTAGATATTTACAAATTCTTACCAGCAAATGTCTCTGTGCAAGGGTTTATTCCTGCTAACCGTTTAGAGGTTCCAAAGTCAGATATCTTTAGTACTCCGCTGTAAGTGTTTATTAGGACATTATCACCCTGCAGCAAGGACATAAGTTGTATTGAATTCACCATTAACACAAGCATCATTTACATCTCAACACACTGCTTTTACCTTAATGTCTCTGTGCACTATCTGGTTGTCATGAAGATATTTGAGCCCCTCCAGGATCTGTTTGGTGTAGAAGGTGATGGTGGCTTCATTGTCTTTGAGGGGACCCCACTTGGAGCGCAACAGAGACGACAAGCTTCCTACAGACAAGAAGGAAGGAAATAAAAACAATAATTATAAATCACAAATGTGATTATGATGTCATAATCATGTATTCTTTTGATTACAGTCTAGTGACTAAAAAAGTGAGTAGCTTAGGTTTGTTGAAACCCGAGTACAATACGGGGTGATAAATGTACTCTTGTCCTTCTAGTAGATAGTCAGCAATGATAATGTGGTACCAGTATTGGTACGAGAAAAATCAGTACAAGCAGCAGGACATTTAGGTTCCATCCAAATGTGTGGCATTTAAAAAAATTCCCTACAAATAAATGCATTTTTATTTTATTTTATAAAACACAGAAAGCTTAAAGGTAAAGTTTGTAAAATAAGAGCCTTGTGGCCGATGCACTGTTTTTGAGCTCATCAGTGAACTTACTTGCTCTTAATGTATTTTCTTTCTTCTCCGAGTTGTAATTGGGGAAGGCTACACACTTGTCCTTCCCATGTAAACAAAGCAGTAAAATTGTGCAACTGATACTCTGACCTCCACATTATGACTGACCTTCCATTTTGTGAGTCTTAAAACCCATTCCTTAGAAAAAAAACTTGCATAAAAATCCAGCATAATTCTTTAAAAGCAATAGACACACAGTTCCAGTGGAAGGCAGAACCGCCCACAGGGTGAAGTTGCCTCAGTGATTCACAACACTTCTGCCACAACAGCAGCCTTTTGTTTCATTGCACAAGTCCAACAATGATGCCAGAGTAATGCAGTGGGTGTTAAAAAAAAAAAAAAAAAAGTTTATGCAATCCTCACTTCTATGCGTTTCAGTTGAAGTAAGGAACCTAGTGCATCCTGTTTTCATATTTGCTTTTCTGAGATTTTGTCCTGTTTGCAGGATGCCACTGGAGCTACCCACTTCCTCTAAACTACTTTCTATTATCTCACCCACTCACATGTGGTGGACTTGGAGTGAAGACAGACTTCTTTAAGAGCTCAGCCTTGGTCTTCAATTTTATTTTGCAAAACTAATTTGAAGATCTGTATCCATCTATCATGTAAGTATTCCAATATGATAAATTTGACCCTTACCTCCAGGAACTTCCTCCATCAAGATTTTAATAAACCCATCCTGACTGAGCGAACCCAGGTACTGGACGATGTTTCTGTGCTTCAACCTTTTGTGCAAAGCTATCTCTTCGTGAAGGGGTTGGGAATACCTGAAGAGCAAAAGGACATAAAAATATTGTGATTTGCAGTACGAGAAATACCCATAATGAGCGGCTTGAGAGTTATAAATCCATAAACTGCTGTTGGGAAATGATAAACTGTGGAACAATTATCACTCTTACATTTGGAAAGTGTAAAATAAAATGGAAAAGTTCAGTAGAAGAATGTTTATTTGAGTGTGTATAGTGTGTATGTAGTGTGTTGTTGCACGCCCCAATTCTTTCCATTGCATTCCAAGAGCTACAGAACAATTTCTTCCACATACTGTTCCAAAAGCCTCAACTCTCTGCAGATTTGACTAAGAGACAGAAATCTAAACATTCTTCTATCCCTCCTGAGACTCAAAGAACACTGACATCCATGGCATGCCTGTGCGCAATATTTTCCTAATTTGGAGATATTACATGAGATAAAAAGTGTAAGATTTTGTGTCTCGTACGTGCGGTCTTTCTCTGGGATCTCCTTGATGGCAATGCGGACTTGGTTGCTCAGGTCCCTCCCGGCGTATACTACTCCATACGTTCCTTTTCCCAGGACTACCTTGTCTCCATTCTCATTGGTCTCATAGATGTACTGTGGAATGAGAAAAAAATAGGTGCACTGTGAACGGCATTTTCCATGAAAAATGAGGAATGTGGCAAGCAGAAAGTAAAGAGTGGGAGACAGACCATTTGTGTAAAAAAATATTTAACACATGGATAAATACCACTTGTGCATGCACAAGATCTTTGGTCTTTTAACAAAAAAAATATTAAGCCATTTTTATTAAAATAACAGCTATTTTACCACAATATAATATATAATTGTAGGTAAACCTACAAGTAGCTTACAAGTGGGTAGATATACAATAATTTAAGTCTGCCTGGTGTTGTATTTTTATTTATTCTTTAAATGTGGCTGTGCTTACTAGACCATAACGCCCATCTATTTACAAATACCCCATACTAGGACTGGAACCTTCATTGTTCCACAAAATGATTTATGATTTTCTATGAACTGTCCCCGACAATGATTATATCACTTCATTCGGCAGACATTAATTTAGCAATAAATCATGATATCTGTGCTAATCAATGACTGTAGAAGGGCCCTTATACCGTCAATCGTGCTAATGTACTAGGGAGATAGCCATAGCTTAGAAATTAAGTGTATTTTATGCAATGATTGTTTGTCTGAAATTCACCAATGTTTATTATAATTTTATTTTTTGCTTAGTTCTATTTTTAAAACACATAACTCCCACATGTCTATATTTATAAAAAAAAAGGCCTTTTAACAAATCACAATACCTGTAAAAGTATCACAAGGGGTAAATGATCCAATAGCGATATATACAATAAATTGTCCCTCTACCCCATACATCCAGATTTAATTAGAATGTGCAGGAATTTATTTCTATAACTGAAAGGGATAGACTACTATTGTTTGATTAAGCTTAACTTAGCATTAGCTCCTCCTTGTTAGTACAGGGGTGAGCACCTGGTGTTAATTTAGCTTAGCTTAGCATTGGCGTTATCCGATGCATTTTGAACAGAAAGGTTGTTGGTGTGAGATCTACTTTGAAATCCTAAAATAAGCCTAATATCTCTCCTTCCCTCTGTTTACAGCCTCCCTTTTGTAGTTTGGCTGATAAAAAACACAAATACCCAGCAATGTCCTGGTTCCTGTTCTACTATCAATAAAAGGCATAAAAAAAAAAAAAATGTTAATTTTTGTTAGGACTCTAACATTATACATTTCCTTATTATAGCAAGCTTAATATCTGTGCTACAAAGACAGCCTTATTGTGCTCAATTGGAAATTGAAAGATCAAATGTCATGTAACCTTTAAGTAATTAGAGTAAAAGGGAGCACTTGTAAAATCTAAGGCTGCTACTGACCTCTAATAATCCATTACTTAGATCATTCAGGTCCTGGTCAGTATCTTCTGCCTCCTGTTGAATCAGAGAGGTCACCAGTTCACAAAATCTACAGAGAGAACAAAGAAAATATTTATGAATATTATATGCATTTAAAAGAGGGGAAATGCAAAATTTCACAATAAAGTCATTTCTTTTGAAGTGGGGGGATGTAGATAAAATAATTGATTCAGGGGATTTCCTAGAAGGCAGTAATGGAAATTTTGCACGATTGATTACGTCACACTCATTTTTACATAAGAAACAATGTCAGTTTATCTTATTGTCATACGCATACAAAAACAAGACACTTCCTGCTCTAATTTTTTTTCTTTTCTTTTTTAAACCAGTCAACATGCACTCACCCTTTACAGTGAGCCTCAGAGGGGAAGCACAGCTGGAAGTCATCAGAGTTGTAGAGGACATAGAGAAAGCAGCACCGCTCGTCAATCTTTGAAACACTGACGAGAAAGAGAAGCGTTAATTATGCATTATAATCATTTTAAAAAAAGGATTAAAACAAAAAGTCAAAATAAGCAGATAAAATATCGCTCTGTTTAGTAAAGAACAATATTTCCTCCAATGGGTTACAATTTAAAAAGCATGTCTGTTTTACTTGATTTAGTGCAAACAGGTGCAGTGACATAGACAGGTAAGAAACCAATTATAAAGAGGCATGAGATCCTATTGACAAAACAAAAATGACCTAGCAGCCATGGCAACACTCACAACATAACACTCAGACTTGGTAGTCATCATACCTCACTCCCCGGATCTCAGCAGCTGGGAAAGTCCACTGGTGTAAGCCTTTCTGCAGAAAAACATTACAGTCACATTCAGAGTGCATTACACATGATTTCTTATACAACAGAATAAACTCGCACGTGCACCGACTTGACAATCTACATTCAGAGCTGAAAACCTAGAGCTTCCTTTTACCACAGAATTCTTTATTCCAAAGTAGAGCTTAAGACACAGGTGAGGAAATAGATACCTTTAGGGGGGTAACATGCTTCAACTGCACAGTGCAACTTTCGTCTTCTTCGTTCACACAGACTATGGCCGGCTGGAGGAGTTTACTGGGTTCCAGAATGAGCACCTGAAAAACAACAACAGACATAAGTGAAATCCAAAGAATCTACGCAATGATGTTTAAATTATAAAGTAATATCCTGGTAACTTCTTGACAGGAAAGTGTGTTGTTTTACCGGACAGCGGTCTTTGGAAATGGTGGGTTTACAAGTTTGAAGAAGCAGCTCCATCCAGAAGTCCATAGCCTCCTCTTTGGGAGTTCTCACTTCAGGTAACTTGGCAAACTGACGGTACAAGATGTACGTCTCCATGATAGAAGCCACATACCTGAAAGAGAAATAATGTGAGGCCTGAGAACTGTCAAAGTACAAGTGGGTGAAAATTCATAAAACATCTTTAAGTTTCAAAACTCTGTTCTGTAGATCCTTTCTTCTTGACCTTTTTATTATAATCTGTTGCCAATATATAGTTATCCACTTCCTACAATTTGCTGTACTTACCACATAGGTGCCTTGAGTTTGTAGAGTTTTTCGGAGGCTTCTGTGACTTTTCTAGGTTCTTTTGTGAGTATGTTTGCCCCGAGGTAAAAGCCTACATCCCAGTAGTCCTTCATCTTCTCCAGGGTGCCCTTTCGACCAAGCAGAGTGCTTATGGTCACACCTGGACACCAACAGAAAACATGTAGATACCATTATTCATTAATTCAATAATATTCAGGTTGGGGTGTAGGCGTTTCTTTTGTAGAAAATATGGTACCTATTTTGCGTAGTTCAATAGAAGTTTCAAATTCATGACCGGCTGCCATGAGGAGGACCACGCTATTAATGCCTGAGTGGAGAGTGGGCTCTGTTTCAAAGGCTTTAGTATACCTAAAAACAACAGAACAGGGACATGGTTTAAAACTATATCTGCTATACAGCCTTAATATTAAACAGTCATATAAAAATCCTGGCAGCAAAACACAATTAAATAAAGTAAAAATGAGTAGACATTAAGTTAGGCATTGAGTAAGGGCAAAGTGCATGTTTTTACATGTGCCGACTGTAGGAGTATAATTGACCCAGGGCACAATTAATAATCAGGCTCCTCGGTTAGGACAATGTTTTCTTTTCATTTTAATTTGAAATTCAAATTTTTTTGTTGGCAGCATATACAATGAAAACAGGACTGGACCTAAAATTGAGCCTTGTGGGACACCACAGCCAAAAGGGGCATTTTCTTACATAAAAAAGGTCTAAGATTAAGGGAAAAAACAATTGCACAAACTGACAGCAACAGACTGCAACAAAGTGACAACACAGTATGTACAGCAGAAGTCTCATATGTGTGTGCATACCAGTGACAGGACTGGTCCCTGCTGTGGCGGTCTGTAAACCCAGAGCTCATGAACATGTCTTTATAAATGCGCCCACACAGGCAATAAACATCAGATGCTACGTTCACTCCAGACTCTACAATGGGCAGGATGCACTCTAAAGCCTTGGCGCGGTCTCCGGGGTGATTTCTCCTGCAAGATAACAATAATAGATAACAATGAGAGCAGTGACGCAGCTGGAACAAAACCCTATATCTTATAAAACATGAAACACTGACGGCTAACAATAGGAGGAGCAGGCATATAATATTTTAATTAGATCACAGCATGTACCTGTTCAGAGCAAAGATATAGTGAAACTTGATATTCTGGTGTCTTGCTACCAGGCACATGGGAAGGTTGTTCAAGGTTTCCACTAGTTTGATTATGGACTCATAGTCCTGAAGACAAAGACAGGTGCAGGATAATGTGTTAGAGCCATCAGTCTGACCTGACATGCAACACCTGCAACAACCTGATGAGTAGGGATTAAAATATCAAATATACTTTATTGTCCCCAAAGGGAAATTTCTCTTAGGCGCAGTGCCACGGCTGGAGTAGAACATACTGTACACAGACCCACAACAAAAAGTACATATGTATATGTATATGTACAACATACAAACAGCAACAGTACTGTAACCGTACATAATCTGTGCAAATACCGCATATCAAATAAATAATTGCACTGGCTCTAAGCAAAAGACATTCTGAAAATAAAACCTAAAAACAAAACCTGGAATCAGCAAAAACTAATCTACAGTAAAAAAAATATATATATTATTATTTTTTTAAAAGGATTACATTAATACAGGTAATAACTGCAATACAAACCTTATAACTGGCTGCAGGGCATTGACAGAGTTCAAGTTTATGTATTGTTCATCTAACAATCTCATCAAATCAACATTTGCACTATAAATAGCTACAAATTATGACATTATGTAGCCAGTTTTGGTGTCTAAGTGAAATGGTGCATCCTGAAATACGGGTCACACTACCATCTATTACCATATAGTTTGCCAGATTAGCGCAGATTACCAAAATACTATCTTGTGGGTTGGCAGCAGGGTCGATGCAAACATTTGGTCCACATCCTGTAAAGTTTTTAAAGATGACAGATAATTCATACCACTAACATATACCAAATATCCTATATCTAGTAATAATTTATTCATAGACTATAATCTTAGCAATTTCTCTAAAATAACACTAGGTATAAAAAAAGTGCAACATATTAATATATGTACACACTTAGCACACATTTAGCCTAGTTCCCTCTGGAATGGTACGTGCGGGTCGGTTCTGGCACATTTCCATTACTAAACGTGGCCCCAAAAAGTGTACCGTACCACTTTGGCGACGCCTCAGCTTGTGGTCCCAAGTGGGTCAGGCTTTGTGTTACACTTTCAAATAGGTGGCACTAAACACTGTATTTACTGTTTGCAATGCATTAACACAACTTGGGTCTTAAATACGGAGTCAAACAAAAGGCACCTGGACGTAGGTTAAAAAGGTGAACACATTTAACTTTTCATCCGAGGAACATTATAAGTTCTGAGTTCACCTGGTACAAGAGCGGAGCTGAGGTTAAACCTGAAACAAGCTGACTGTACCAGGCTGTTCTGGTTTCAATGTCGTTGAGAGTTAAAGTGCAAGTCCTGATGGGGGAATTGTTAAGCTCCTGTGAACTATTAGCATAACTGCTATCCTTCAGGAAGTATGTCCTTCTAGAGTGAAAGTCCGTGAAGGTTCTCAGGTGTTCCTCTGGAAGGCTACAATGCAAGGTTCTTGAGTGAAATTGTTATTTTGGTTTCAACACAATGTTGTAAATAGCTTCCATTTTAACAATTGCGCTTGTTACAGTTGAACTCACCGAGTTAAAAATGTTCCTAGGATGAAGATTGAAACATCTTCACCTTGAAACATCCAGATGCCTTTGTTTTAACCTTTTCCTCAATATGTCCTACATTATATGAAATTGGCAGAGCTCTATGAATATTGTGCCAAAACCTGGGAATAAACAGTCTAATATTAACTGCAGTACATTACGGGCTGTGCCTCTAGCTTCTCGTGCCGCTACACACCAGGATTTACTCTTTTATTTACATTGAATATTGACCCAGGTCCAATTTTCAAAAAGTGTACTTCAAGTTTGATTTATATCTTAAATAGAGGCATGACTTATGTTGCTCTTCAATGTCATCATTATTTACGTAATGGAAACGTGTGCTTCTTCCGGGGTTACCTGTACCAAACCGTCCTGTACAGACACGGCCGTTCTATACCCCACAGTTGGTGGAGAATTAAAGAACCTATATGTCTGAAGTATGTCAAAGTTCCAAGAGTAAAGCACACTGTCATTTGAATATGTAATATAAAACCTTTGCCAGTTTTTTTTCCATTACTGCTGTATTTTGCTGTGGGGTATCCAGTTTTAAAAAAAAAATCTGATCTTTTTCGGATCTTGCAAATTAGCCTCTGACTCATCTGATGCAGTAAAATAATCAAAAATATATACAAGTGACCTCTTCAAATGTGATGAGGTCACTCTTATCTGCTGTTTTGAATATTGTATAATGTGGATGCAGAGATGACGACACGTTTTTAAGACATGGTAAGTGACAAATTAATACAGCAACAAAGACAGTCTTCACATTTGTCACAAAACTAATTACTATTGTGTATTTGCATGTGCCCACACCTCCCGTCTACACACCTGAATGTCTCTGTACGACAGCATCAGGTTCATGATGATGTCGGGCGTGAGCAGCTCCACACTGTCCAGGCGCGCTTGGATGCGGCTCAGCTCCTCGCTAAGGGCTTCTCCCCTGAAACGTTCCCGCGCCATCCTGATCTCATGCCTGATTGACTCCCGGAAGTACTCACTGTAAGGACAAACGGAACAGGCGGTTGTATTCTTCCAGCCCTTCACCCTGCTCTGACTTACAGTACGTAGAGGTAACGTGAGATTTCTTGAATGTAAACGGAGCTGTGGCCGACCTGGACTGAATTTGCACGTTGTTGAGCAGATGCACCAGTCGCTCCACTAAAGGAGTGAGCAGAGGTTCCAGCTGGAAAGTGGGCCGCATTAACTCTTGGATCCCGGTCATGATGGAGGCGTCGCAGGCAAACACTTTGCCCTGAGGGGACACTATGTAGGGGATGAACGTGTAACTTCCGCATTGCTCCTGAGGAAGGCCAAACACATTAAAAGGTCAAGGTTGCATAGGATGTTATTGTCTTCTGTTTTCAAAAAGGCCCATATTATGATTTTGACACCGACTCCTACTCTTTGTGCTGAACCACAGAATCACAGAAACATAAATGAAGAGTATGTTTGAAGACACTCATTCGGCAAAGAAAGGTCACCAATGGCTGCGCTTTATGTAGAGTAGCTAAAACTTTAAATGCATCAGCAAACAAGGCCGTTTACTATCGGCCGGATTTAAGCGTATGTGTATTTAAGCCCATCCCTTTAATGGTAGTTACTGGTCACATCGTCCACAAGTATAATGCTGACATTGGTAGAAACTTTACTCCTGACATAACTTTAGTGCAGTTTAGCTTCTGAGGAACATAACACACCCCTCCCAACCAGAAGCAAGAAAAAAAAGCAGATACACTAGCTATTCCCTTGATTTAATGATTGTGATTTTAAAAATAGTAACCAAGAGATAAAACTTAAAATTGACCTTTTGTGACCCGTGCTTACCTTGGCAGAGTGCAGGTCGCTGTCCGGCTTGTAACAGTACAGGATGATGTTGTTGTTCATGCTGAAACTTTCCCTCACTCCCAGGTGGTAGAAGAGGGAGGGCTGGCAGAAGGTGTCACTCATTTCCACCATGGCTACATCTGTGGAAGACATGCAAAATGCGGTTTAGGCTGCTTTTAGGCGTTGTCCTGCCTCGGGTGGTATCAAAAAGCAACATGCCTGCACTTGCCTGAGTTGTAGAAGCTATCCAGGATGTCAGTGGTCCCGAGGGAGATCCGCTCAAACGAAATGGTGTTGAAAACGGCGTTCGCGTCTGCGCATGCTTCTTTGACGCATTTCAATGACAAGTTCTCCTCGGTCTGCGGTACCGAGGCGTCCTGGTTAACGATGTAGGCCACGGACACGGGTCTAGTCCGACTGCGCGGTGAAACGACCTGTTTACAACACCCACTGTCGCTCAGCTCTAGTGCCAGCGAGTCCTGCCACAAACTTCCAGCTGACACCCAAACCGGATCCTTCCTCTTGTGCTCGTGCAGGCTCATCCGCCTGCGCTCCGTGGTGTACATTCTGCGATCTAACTTAAAGCATGTCTTTGGGTAAAGCCCTTATAAAATGAAAAGAACGGAGTTACGAGTTAGTGTACTTTCCCAGGTGTGTCGCCGCATATCCCGTCACAGGGCTCTGTCTCCGCTCGATCCGCCCTGCTGCTCCATAAATAACGTGCTGCTCCAATGTGCAGCTCCCGTCCCACACACACTCCGCCCACTGACATTCTCACGGTGAAACTGAACGTCTGTGGGCTCGAGCATGACCTCTGTCGTAAAGCATGCAGAGGACTTCTCATCGAATCACAAGAGAACGATAAATAACTATAGCCTGTTAATAGTGAATTCACCCAGTCTTAAAACTTTACTTAAACAGAATGGAAAGTTGTTTTTTTTTAATCACTCACTAGACATAAGCTTTAAAAAAAAAAGTCAATTCTAGCACTCTGCAGTTGTCTCTATATCTTTCAAGTAATTAAAATTTTGGCATTTGCAGCTAATAGGGACTAGCCACTACAGTTAAGCAATGAGAAAATGTATAGACACTGTAGATACAAGACAAACCTATAAATTAGAATTAAAACATTTGCCTTTGTGATGTAGTGTGACCATAAAACAGCAGAAAGCCTTACTCTATTGTTATAAAACTATCATAATTACAGTCTGATTTGAGTATCAGCCACAATAAAACTCAGGCAATCCAAATGTTCCACTTTATTTACAGTACAAAAATTATGATTTACTATGACCAAGTGGGCAAAAATAAAAGAGGAAGTCTTTTAACACCCAACAACTTTTACTACTACAAAGCAAAGAAAGCAGTGTGTTGTGTTGTTAAGTGTGACAATCAGCGAAGCTTACACAAATCTAGACTTTACATTCCATACATCATGTACATAAACGGTTGGAACATAAATTGATATTTCCAGATCAAGTTCTAGTGCCATGGTTTAAAAATATACAAATTGCTGTTGCAACAAGATCCATAAGCATCGTCATAAGTGAGTCACAGAATATTCCGATTTCACAAACAACCTGAGAAACAGAGGTCTTCTTGGAGACACTTGTGGCAGGTTTAAGCATCAGTTCGGTAATTACAGAACAACCCACCAACCATTATTAAAATAAAACCCCATTTTGAAGATATCATCTATGCTCAATCATTGTTTTATGTATGGTCTTCATTTGTCGCCTCGTCGACTCCTTCATCCTCATCCTCCTCCTCCCGCTCCTTGGCATCTACCTCACTGGTGTCGGAAAACTCGTGCAGCAGGACGTACTCGCGGCTGCTGAAGCCAAACTTGAGCACATCCTTCTCTTTGAGCTCGTAGTAGCGCTGGGACTCGATGCGCTGGTTGTTCAGGTACGTGCCGTTGCCAGAGCCAAGATCGATGATGTAAGGCCTCACCCTTCGGCCAGTGGTGCCTTCTTTCCGAGTGTACTCTACCAGCCTGGGGGAAACACAAAAAAATTGTGTTTTTAGGATTTGTCTTATGAAAATAAAGTAGAAAAGTCCTACAATAAGTGCAACAGTCCACTGGAGCAATGCTAAATTGCAAGTGTAAATTGGATGCGTTTGTCAGGGACCATTAACAAATACATTAATCTCACAAGAGAAGAGATGCTTTGAAACAGATTTAGCAACAAGCTATAATTCTTTTTACGAGCCTATCCATAATCAATTAACTTGTGTTTCTGATTGATCTGTAGTTATTTATTTTGTGTAAAATGTACATAAATCAAAATGTTGTATTGTAAAGTTGTCTTTTTAAGGCTCAATTATGCAACAAGGACCCACAACAGAAAACGCTTGTGAATGCATAAAAATGTTTTCATTAATGATTCAAAGGCCTATTCTCACCTGTACTGAAATACAGCATGTTGCTTTGAGCACGATGGATGGTCAATGGGAATATCTGCAATTTTTCTCTGCCGTCCTAATAAATAGGCACTCTGTCTGTGAATGTACATGACTGGAAGGGGTTCGTCATTCTTAAAGGGATACAGCCGCCACCTCCTCTTTGGGATACGAGCCTCGGGCGGTTCATTGTATTTGATGACGACTCCTCGGAATGTGTTTGTATCTTCCGTGAGCGCCCCCGACAGTTCAAAGTTAGGCTTCTCTTTGTCAGCGGGAGGGGTGTTTGCATCGTTGCTTCCTTCTTCAGATTGCCCAAATTCTATTTCTTGGTTTTCCTCGCGTCTCTCCCGGTTTTCCCTTCGACGTTCATCGTACTGCTGCCGCTCAGCCTGCTGGGAGGCAAATGCACCTTGGCCCCGGGGCCTCTCTCTGCCATAGTTTCTGTCCCGTGGCCTGTCTCTATCCCTTCGCCTGTCACCGTCACGTGGCCTGTCTCCGTCACGTGGCCTGTCCTGTGACCTGTCCCTCTCCCATCTGCTCCACCTGTCATCCGGCTGCTCATTTCTTCTCCTCCGCTCATCACCGCCACCTCGATGCTCATCCCGCTCCTGGGTTTAAATAAAGATGAAATTACAGAGCGGTAGCTAGCAATCCCATCTCTAAAATGGCCTAAGCATTCAGCTGTACCAATGGAAATGTATAAGTAAAAAACAGAACATTCCTTTTTGTCACAAACCCGCTTTTGAACCATAAGAATATAACTATACATTTTGTTTTGTTTCCATTTGATAAATGATGACAATCCTTTTTGCATAGCTAAATTAAACTGTGCAATTGAAAGAAATACCAAGAACTCACTTAAATTATTATTACTTACAACAGATGATTCCCAGCTTTTAAATCACAAAAGTACATAAAAATATATTTGAGATAGCTTCAAATCTCACAACATTCTAGATTAAAGTTAAGGCAGAAGATTCTGAGACGCCAACCGAAACAAAATTAGAGTAGACTGGACAAAACATAAAAGTAACACACTTTTGCCTCCCATCAGCCTTTAATGGAACTGTCAAGTGCAGGGAAACAAGCCCAGGGGACCCAGTGACCCACTGATTCTACATTGCAGTCAATAAAGTTACATTCACATAAGTGTAATTGTATAATATGCACATATTGGTCCGTGGAACAAAAAAGCTGGAGAGCTTTAGAAGAATGCGGAGGGTGAACTATCTCTAAACCCACTGCCTGCATTTTACTTCTTTGTTTACACGGAAGGCACGACTTTGACACTCAGCCAATCACAAGGAAAGATGCCTAGCGTCAGAATTACACCTGGATTTGACTAGGATCAGGCACGTGGCCGGGTTAACATACAATTAACTGCAGAGTATGCCATTAATATTTTGAATAAAAAAAAGCCACTCACGCGTTTAATAGTGACCTCGGCGCCGCGGGGAGGACTTCGGCTCCTTCTGTTTCGGGGAGACCTGCTGCATGCGGCGGGAGAAGCCTGACGTCTGCCTGACTGCTCCTTCGTCCTCACAGGCGACCTACAGAACACAAATCAGAATCTCACACAAACAACGCCACTTTAATTTTGTTTTAATATTTACCTGCTGGCTCTCCTTCTCGGCGGGCTAGCGTTGCCACTCGAGTTGGAGCGGGACCGCCGTGTTCTCTGTGGCCTAACCGGACTCAGTTTCTCTTGCTTTATTTTGACTTTGGCCTCGCGCTCCGGAGACTCCCTCCTCTTGTGTCGTTTTTCTTTGCTCATTGTTAAACAGTAACGTCGATTAAAACTAAAAAAACATTGGCACAAAACTCAAATGTTTTTCAAACATCAAAACAAAAAGATGAGCGCATTACAAACTTCCACTGTTGCTTAGATCGCGTGCTCCCGCTTCCGGTGTGACGGAAATTGTCTTCCGGTCAGGTCTGTTGTCACATATAGATGGTTCCTACCACTATTTTCTAACAAGCGTATACAAAAATAAAAGGTATTAATACTATTATATATTAATTTTAAACTTTTATTGTGGGAATTTTAAGTAAAACTCTCAAAAAGCCAAAACATATTTCTAACTTTTTTTTTAGTAACCACACAAGAAACTACACACGTAAATGCGAAATGTAGAAAAATTGCACAATGAATTTAAACGGTTTATTATTAGATGAAATGGGGTGATAAAATATACGAATTTATTGCTAGTTTTTGTGTAACTGGATCAATTCAAAAAGAAAAAAAAATGTTTGTGACGAACAGACATTATACACGTAAACAATGTCTATGGTGATGTCTATGTCTATCAATAAAACCATCATGAAAGTTATTAAACCATGTTTCGTTTCCACTCGGACAAACTAGGTGACACGCTACACGCCGTTGCCACAGTGACGTAAACAGACAACTCCTCGGTCCCCGGCAAGTTATTGACCAGAACTTTACCGTGAATGCTTCTTATTAATCAGCATCAATAATTATTTCTTCTATGATAAACGCAATGATCATGCAGCCGGCCGACTCACTGCTGAAGTATGACAACCCAGTGCTGGTCAGCAAAAGTACTGGATTAAAGTCCCCAAAGGTGAGTTCAAACATGCGCTGGACGAGTTATCGGTTTAGGTTGAAAACACGGAAACGTAAAAATATTATCTTCGCCATTTTATTATTGATTTCAACTAATATATATATATACACACACAAAACTCCTAATGCTTATTTACATACGATTGAGGGTTAGTAAATAAACACAGCAAGTGTGGATAATATAGATGCACATTGTCACACTATAGCAAAGTAAAATAAGTACACATGATCCCTTGACTATTCAGTGTAAACATATTAATCTGCTTGTCATTTCCAGGGTCGTTCCTTGGTAGTCAGCACCCAGTCTCTGGACACTACCCCTGTTCCCCCACCTCCTAGAGCAAAACCAGGCCCAAGCGAGCAGCCAAATGAAGAGTTTCTAAATTCCATCCTCCCCCCCAGGTAAAGTTCGCTCTGCATTAAAGCCAGAGAACGTTTTTGATAAGTATCTTTCACCCAGTTATCCGTTCCTGCTACAGAGAATGGGTTGAGGGAAACCAGCTGTGGGTCCAGAAAGTGTCCAGTGCACCTTGTACACGAACAGATGTGATTCACCTACATGAACAACTGGACACTATGTTGCAGCTGAAACAAGCCAGGCACACCGGCATCTGCCCAGTGCGCCGGGAACTCTACTCGCAGTGCTTTGGTGAGAACAAGGCTCACATGTGGGCAGATAGTCAGTGTTTTTATGAGGTTTGTTTTTCCTCTTTCTACATTTCTTTCATTTAGATGAGCTGATCAGGCAGGTCACCATTAACTGTGCTGAGAGGGGTTTACTGCTGTTAAAGGTGCGAGAAGAAATCCAAATGACTATTGCAGTGTACCAGACATTGTATGAGAGCAGTGTGGCTTTTGGCATGAGAAAAGCTCTGCAGTCCGAGCAGGGCAAGGCTGACATGGAGAAAAGAGTAAGAAACTATCTTTTAACAAACTGTTAAAATTATTTGGATTGATATTGAGTCTTTTTTGCCAAGTCCAAAGTTAAAAGTTTAAGAATGGACTGGAAATTCTATACTGTAATTCAGATGAGTGTCCAGTAGAAGGCACTGTTTCCCTTTAAGATATACAGCAACAGATTGTTTTCCTTAATGCTTCTTTGTAAAAGAAATGTCTTACCACATACACAGATAGCCGATTTGGAGAATGAGAAGCAGGAACTTATCAAGCAACTCGATGAGCAGAAAGCCAAATGTGACAATATAGAAAAGAAAGAAAGTGAGCGGCGGCAGGTGGAGGAAAAGAAGCACTCGGAGGAGATTCTGGTCCTCAAGAGGACAAACCAGCAGCTCAAGGTACCCATCTGAGGGAAAAAAAATTATTTAGCATTATTTGTTGGTTATGCTATACTTAATTTTGGCTTTTTTCTCTTGCTTTTTAGAACCAACTTGAAGGGCTCATTACATCAAAGAAGTAAACGGGAAAGACAGACCGCAAACCCTATTCATGCAATACATTACTAGTAACCAAGAATACCCGACTTTTCTTATTTAATCTTTTCTTTACATAACATGATGTATACAGTTTAAACAAACACTGTACATGTTGATGTTACAGAAAGAGCTATACATCTGTAATGCAATCTGATTTTAAACCAGCACATGGTTTAAGGGTAAAAGATTGCTAAAAAAGCACAATAGCATAACGTAAGCCTTTGTCCTGAATGATAACAGTGAACTGAAGGCATCTATCGGATGCGTGCCATCTCCAGTTAGCATTCCACTGTGGAATTAAATAAGGATTTATTAGTTGTGTCTCATAATATCCAGTCTAGTGCTTTGATCTCTTGGCTTTATGGCCTTCTGTGGCAGATGTTGGGTTCTTTCGGTTTTTGTTCTTGTTTTTCACGTTGTGCGTTTCATAATAGCGTACACCAATTTTCTTAGACTTTGCTGCTCGATCCATTGCTCTTTTCTGGTGGGACAAAAAAATAAAAGAAAGGAAAACACATTATATTTACTGCTCACAATTTTTTTCTCTTTTCTGTATTTTAAGTTCATACCTGTTTTGACGTCAATCTCTGGGCCTCAGCGGGCTCTTCATCCTCTGCCTTTCTCTTCTTGGTCTTTTGAACTGTTGTTGCAACAAAACAAATATTCAAGGTTATATTGTATAAATTAATTTTACAAATATCAATCAGTATTTTGCATTTGTGTCAAACCTACAAAATAAATATATCAAGACTAATAGCTAACTTGCTGTGCCTATTTATTTTTGGTTTCCAAGTGTACCCTGGAGTGCAGTTTGATCCAAGAGAATGCAAAGCGCAAACCGATTAATCTTCTATTAGTCACTATTAAACATTAGTTGAGTACCTTTTTCTGTGCATGCTTTGCTGCTTCGGCCTCTGCCTGTTTTTTCTTGATGTCTGAGAAAGCTTTGTCGGAAAGGGCCTTTGGTATCCTGTCCAGAAAAACAAAAAGTCAAGCATGATTTTCCACCAAACAAAGCAATCATTTTAATTTGTTTGAAATCCTAAAAAGAGCAGTAACTGAATTAGATTTGGGGAAACAAGGCAATGTAATTTGACTTTGTTTTGCAGTGTCTGGAATGATAGTCAACAAGAAGCCACTGATTAGACAGGGCAATTTGTGACTGCTAGTCCCCACGGCCTTAGTGCATGACCACCTACAAAGTAAGGCATCTCTGTTTGACAATGTCCAAGTCAAAAAGGCAGAACACAACATGAGTGAATTATGTGGTGCGGTTTGGACGAGTGGACTGACCGGATTGCAGAGAAGCGCTTGGATTTGGCTCGGTCCAGGAAATGCTTGTACTTTGTGATCTTCTCATCCAGCTCACGGATGACCTCTCGTGAACTTTTGTTTGTCTTGCCGGCCTCAGGAGTTGCAGGCTCCTCAGCATTTCCATTAGTTTGTTCAGCGTTGGTCCCCTCTTCCTCTGCAGCGCTCTCTACCTCACCCTCAGAGTCGGAGAAGTCACCCATTTCCAGGTCTGGCATCTCCACAGGAACCAAGTCTTCATCGTTGAATTCAGGTGCCACGTTGATCTTGCCAAAGTTCTGCCGCACGTAAGCTACAATCTTCTGGACCTGTTCCTTCTTTTTCTGCTCCAGTTCTCTCTGTTCATCTGATACAGCTCCGACATTGTCCGACTCTTCCTCCCGAACACTGGCAACTGCGTTTGATTGCCCGTCTGAAGGCCCTTCAATTGGCAAAAGCATTTTGTTCTGGGAAATGACAGTGACACAGTAGTTTGATTTAAAACATTTGCACCCAACTAGTACATATTCACTTCAAAAAGCATTACTTGGTTGTGTTTCCTGTAACATACACTTTAGAAGGTAATATAGCTATTCACATGCTCGAAAAAGGAGAAATGCCTAAAACTACACACCCCACCTTTAAATAAAAACTGTGTACCCGTGTTAAACTTTTATAACATTTATAAAAGCAAAAACATTTCTGTCTGAATCAAGCTGCGGGTTTCACCTTCACCAGTGCAGAGATTGTACATTTTAAAATCCTGTCTGGAAGTAGCATGGGCATTGCAAGAAAACATACCGTAGTTTCTTACCTCTATGTCACCTTCAACTCCAGGGGGTTTAACAAAAAAGGGAATACGCCCTCTCTGCCAATCATTTAACACCATTTTGGACACTGTGCTGAGGTCAGGCTCACCGCCCTAAGAAAAAGGAAAAATATGAGAAAGGGCTCAAATTAGGGTCCAAACTTTTACATTGTTTTTGATGTACCTTAAAGATTAGACACAAACGAAAAGATCAGGTAAAGACAGAGGTTTAGTCTTATTGCACCTTTAAGAGTTTCCCTGTCCTGAAAGCCAGTTTCTCCAGGAAGTCCTCAGCGGAGCTCCAGGTGGGGACGCGATAGGTCTTCTGAATGTATTCTGGCTTGGCCCGCTCTAGTACTGCCCCAATGTGCTCCTCAGGGTTTTTGATCTTTTCCACCTGAACCTTTATTGAAAAGACAAGGAAGGTAATTAATCACAGGCATGAAATTCAACATATGCACATGGATCTTTTTAGTTATGGGGAATAAATCGGCTACATGTTAATCCTCAGAGCGGAATAAAGGATCAGTCGAGCAGATCATTAGGACATTTTAAACAGGTGGGTTTTAAAATATTAATACACTGTGCTCATATGTTCTGTCTCCAATGCTTAAATTATTATGAAACAAGACATTTAAATCATAAATCATTGACTTTTAAAAAGTTGATTGTAGGATAAGTGAAAATAAAACACCTACCACTCCTTTGAGGACTATATCTGTTTCACTGTCTTCTGATGGATACACAACTCCAGGGCAGTCAATGAGAAAGATGCGCCTCATCAAAGTGATGTACTGCCAAACCTAAAAAGACAGCGCTGAAATAAGTTCTAAATGCCATAAAACATGTCTATAGTTTTCAAAAGAAGCTTTTCCAAAATAAATTTTGTTTAGTTTCCCGTTATAAAAAGGGCCCTTTCTACAATTTTCCATAGTCAAGGGGATTTTATGCAACCTCTCACATAAATAAACAATTCTTCAAACAAAGGACTCAGAGTCAAAGTCCAGCTGAGGATATTAAGGATGTTTGACTTTTGGACATTAAAACGTTTTGGTGCGACTATCAAAGAAGAGCCGGGAACTGGAGGAGGGCTGGCCACAGGCCCATCAGATTCCTCTACTGCATCCAGATACACAGCTTTGGAAAGCACACAACAGTCAAATTATTTTTCCTTTGCGTCCTCACGACCCCACTTTGGACTTCATTTCCAAACAGCACAGAAAAGACACTAGTTTTAAATGGTTGTTTCTTTTCTAGGAATGACAGCCAGTTAGATGTTTGACAATAGAAAACCTGTTGTTGCAACTATCAACAAATATCTGACAAAAAAGCAGAATTACTTATGTCACCAGTGTGTTACCTTGGTTTCTCCAGCAAGGGGTGCCACGTTGCAGACCTTCTTCGACCGCAGCGTGTTGATGACTGAGCTCTTTCCCACATTCGGATAGCCAATGAAACCAACACTTATCTGCTTCTTGTCTGTGTGGAGCTGTGAGAGGCAAAATATAAACAGTCTTCAGCCTGTCGTCAGCTCAGGGAGTGAGGCAACATTAGATGGAACATAGTCCAGAAATACATTTGATTTTGTTGGAGACGCACAACAAATTATATTCCACAAACAAAGAACTATTCTTTCACCCATTATTGCTTAGTTTTTGAAAGTGTAGGGCAAAAGAACAAAACACAAAACTCTTTTCTAAAGTAAAATGTTAAATGCAATACAACAAACATTAGTGTACACCCTCCAGAAACATAATGAGGATCACAAAGGTTAATTATAATCTTGAGATATTATGAAAAAAAAAGATGCATTTACCTTTCCGAACTGCCTGAGCAGCTGAATGAGGGAGCCTTTACCAAAAGAGTTGGTGAGACTGGCGTGAAAAGCCAAAGTGGGATACTCTTGAGACAAGAGCGCTACCCACCGTTTCTGGATTAAAAAAAAAAATTAAGATTGACTTATAATTTTAAAGCTGTAAAAAAAAAAAAAAAGACTATGTAGCTATGAAATGTCTTACAGTAACCCAGGTAGGTATTAGATCACACTTGTTAAGCACAAAGATCAGATGTTTCCAGGGTTTTTCTTTCTTCAGGTAGGTCTCTATGCTCTTGGACCGTGTTCCCATGGGGTCACGAGCATCCAGGACTTGGATGACGACATCAGATGAATCAATAACCTTAAATAGAAAAAATGTGCTTGATACACTTGTATTTGATATTAAAAATAGGCTACAATGGTATAATGCAGAGAGGCAGTTGATAGGGCCAAAACGTATTGCTTTTGTTATACTTATTTTATTGCTAAAGTGTTCAAGCCCAGTTTACTTGCATAGTAGGTTTTCTTGACTTGTGATGTGGCTTTGAAGGCAGTTGTTATCAGTGCTTAGCGCTCATGTTTAACATTATGTCATTGTGTATGGCATCAGCTTATTACTGATATGCCTGGAATAATACCTTGTAAAGCTCTCCCCAGATCCTCTTGGACTGGCCTTTTTTGAATATTTCCTCACGTGCTTCATTCCTGTAACAACACTTCATTTACACCTGTGCTCACGATCATTTCGAATGAAGGTTAAAACAGATTAATTCTCATTGCTCTTACCGGACCCCTGTGTCTTCCGACACCAGGTCTTTGTCCTTGTCAGTGCTGTAACTCTGGGCTGAGGCCTCGGCCAGATCCACCAGGTCCTTCATGTCACCAACCATCAGGTTGGGCTTCTTTCTTTGAGCTTTGGGCCCAAATGTGGTTTCAAAACCCTCGGTATCTAAAATATGCACCCTGGAATTCTGCAGCGTGACAAAAATAAATGTTTAAACAGAGTTTAGGCTATTTCACAAAAAACATACATTACATCCAATTTATCTGCCTATTTTGAGAAGATCAAAACAAGTGTTTACTCAGAAGAGGAAAGACCAGAAAATAAGTTTAGTTTGAGGTCCTTTTTTTGTTAAAATAAACATCACTAAACATTAATAATTAATGTTAATAATTAATAAAAAATGGATTTATAAAAAAATGGATTTATATAGCTTTTTCAAGGCTTTCAAAGCGCTTTACAGAACCCATTATTTGTTCATTCCACAGTCACACACTGGTGGTTGAGTTGCAGTCTTTTTGTGCAGCCTCACCGACCTCCAAACACACATCAGTGACACAGACACTGGAGGCAAGGTGGATTAAGTGTCTTGCCCACTTTTAAATTATTAAACTGTTTTCGCAGATCTAATTGCATTTAATGCTTAATTGTTTAACATAACCTTCAAAAACAAACATTTTTTATTCATTCATTCATTCATTCATTCAAGATTAAGACTTTGAATACTTTGCTTGGAGCAGGACATGATGTTTGTAAACTTACAAAACTCACAAAAATTTAGCTGGAGCACAAGTTTAAAATAATGAACATTTGCAGAAACGTAACATAAATTGGGTTTGAACTCATGACGTTCTTGCTGAGGCAGGGGTGCTAACCACTCTGCCACAGTGCACCCCATAAAATATCTTTGAACTGAGCACCCAGCATACTCACATGGGCTTTGACTCGATCGTGCAAGAGTGACATGGGCAGCTTGCTTTGTCTCATCACAATACGATACGGGTCCTTTTGGATTGCTCCCATCTCGTCTTGAAACTTTTGAAGGGAGGACTGCTTTATCACACGTGTGTTAGCTAGAAATATTAGTATTACAATGCAAAAAATATTAATTTGAGCCACTTCTGAAAGAATACAATTGATTTGGGAGTTAAATAATCAAATTAAACAATGACAGACCACAAAAACATAGAGATGTGAATAAGTGAACCATTACTTTCTAGAAAATAAGAAACAAACTAGTTGTTAAAAATTTACTGGAATAATAATATTAAATTCAAGCTTAGCATGAATCATTTAAGCTTTACACTGTAATAAAACATGTTTTAAAAAAATGCTTACCAAACCATTTAATGTTGGGTTCAACTCTTGCAACAGTTCCTGGAGCCACTGTCGACTGGTATTGCAACGGTTTGATGACTTTACCCCGATTATTACTAAGACAACATAAAAAGCATATCAATAAAGACAAACTTATGACATTTAAACACACATAAGGTGTTTAGGCAAGCTGTAGCCAACCACCGGAGCCTAGTCTGACAGAACTGTGACAGAACCCCAGTTCACCCTCAGGAGAGCAGTGATTACAGACAAACTCATCTTTACAGGAAATACAGGAGGTTTGTTCAGAAAAAGCCAAAAATGTAAATACATTTCAACAAATGGGTGAGTGACTGAAAACACGCTTCTCTTAGTAGGGTAATGTGTAACACACAAGGATTTGTTGGTTTTATTAGTGTTCACAGTGTACAGATGATAAATAATAGTTTATCTTAGGTGTGCTGTCCGTCCCGAGTCTCTGTGGCAGTGTCAGGCTTCTTTTGTGCGGTGTGGCTAATTTGAATAGTTAACCAACAACAGAAGTAAAAAAAAAAAACAAAAAAAAACAAAACAAAACTGACAAGTGTTTAGATGCGTCATTAAAACCAATCTGAATGTCATTGGCATTTGTCCCTCACTTATAGGCAGTCACCAGAGCAGAGTGTGGCAAATATTAGTTACACATTCCATTTAGGGAATAAGACTTATCTATTTTTATATTTTAACCATGATTGTTGTTATCCCTACCTAAAAACTGGATTATACATAATTATACAGTCAGAGCTCAAAAGCCTAGAAGAAGCAGGACAAAGAGAGAACTTCAGCATTTTTTTCTCCATGATTATGTTTCAGGCTGATATTAAGGTATTGTTCTAATATCTGTTTTGTGATACTCAAGCCAGGTATTAAACCGAACTCAATATTTTAGTTTTGTGACAACACTACACAAAACATACTGAAGATATATGTGACATACCATCTCTGCTTCTGTCTGTACATGTTCAGACGCTTGATAGTGGAGCGGTCCCTCATGTTGTTCCCACCAGCTCCTTTGACTCGGTCTGTGACACAAAATGCACTGAGTTACAACAGTATTCCTACTACTTTTACACGCTGTAAATACAGCTGTTTTATCAAGGGAAAAATGACACGTGTTACATGTTACTAAAGTACATCTGAAAGTACGTGACACTCAAGTTTAAAGACCTTGGAGCAATACCACAGTCAACATAAATGTTTAATTACAAGTGGTAAAGACACTGCTATGCCACGTTTTACTATTTACTATACTACAAACTAAACAACAACTGAGCTCCAAATATTTAACCATAATGGGTAAGAATAGCATTTTCTTTGCAGACTTTAGACAGTTAGCATTAGCTGTAAACAAACTGCAGTGCTAATACTTGAGCTAGCTCACCGGGGTTGGAGCTGGACGACGAGGGGTTTATCGTGCTCTTCCCCTTGAATTTTGGTTTCACCATGTTTGCCGCTTTGTCAGTAAAGCCCGTGGAAGAAATACAATATCACACACAAAACACAAACGTTCCCGAAACTACAGTTTTGTTGCTGTAATTTCCATCTGCTCTCAGCGCTGCCTTGTACACGTGCTGTTAGGGCAGGCCGGAACTACGTCATCAACGCAGCGACAACAAGAAACCAATCAGGCGCTGATCCGACAGCTCCATAGTTCCTGTCACTGTACTGAGCACTCTACTTTACTGTACTGTAAAAACATATTTATATTTGTCAAATTGCTTTATAGAAAGCAGTAAATAACCAAATACTTATTATTAAAGAATTATATTAAGATAAAAAATATATGTCGGAAAGCCTATGTACAGTAGCAGGAGGCTGATATTGGGCAAATTAATTTCTGATTTACCTGTCAACTGGGCTAATTTATGCCTACCTATTGCTGTTCTGATTTGTTCCACGAGAGGGCGCAACATAGTTTGCACATGAGACCATGTGCTTGAAGTGTATGATAACTTAGAACAGCCTATAGACTAAATTTATACCAGAAGTTGGCATAGAAATCGTCTTTCTCTGTTTGTGGTTAAATGTGAAGGTAGGCAAGAACAGAATGTAGAGACTCAGGCCTGGAGAGGCGCCATCTAGTACTGAGTTTATACAGCACGGAGACCAAGGAATGTTCTCTGTTCAGTTTCATGCAGATGAAATTGGAACAGACTGCATCAGCATTACACTGCAATAAATGATTTTTGAAAATTCAACCGTAAAGCTGTGTCCACAGCAAGTTGTTTAACATTAATCTTACATCTTTAAGTTAGAGTCAAACTGGTTCTAATGTTCATGCAAAGAACTGCTATGGTTGCTTTACAGAAAAGAAACTTTGAAACAGCAACAAAATAAGCCAGAATGGATACATCTGTAACTAAGATCCCTTGAGCACAGCTAAGTTATTCTCATATACTACTTTTTTTAAACTGTATGCAACAAGCCACTGTGTGATTTCATGGGTTTGTCTGCTGACCTTCTGGGTCAGGTAAAAAAAAACTTTTCTATATAACCAGTTGAGAACCCTGAGAACAGTAACAGTGAAATGTGTATTCAACATGACCACAATACACACTGGATACTGTGTTCAATCAGAAGAAGCTCTAACTGTGGTTAACCGTGTAGGCCCTGCCATTCAGTCATCACACTGAACGTGGACTACATTTTGTCTGTCCTCACATCTGCTCTCTTTGGTTGTGCATTTTACAGTTGCTGAACCAACAGGTTGGCTGAACTCTCTGTGACCTCACTTCACATGAAAATGTGGAGTTAGACAATGCTCTGCTACGACCACTGCAAAAACCAAATGACTGGATACGCATCTATAATCATTTGTATGCGCAAACAAGCACTGAACATCTTTTTCATCCATGACAGACGCACCACAGCGGATGATGGATCGCCTCTGGATAAGGAAATCACAAGCAGCAGCATTTACACTCAGAAAACTCACGACAGGGCACATGTGCTGCCTTAAACTAAAGACAGACCAAAGAACAGTTGGCTGGCTTGGAAAATAAATCACATATTTTACCATTATATCCCCCCACTTGAACTGTATTATATGTCAAACTAATTTATGTGAAGTTTAACAGCAGTGATTCAATCCTTTTTCTCGTGCACATACAAACTACAAAAAAGGAAATTCAACTTTAACCACTGAAATAAATAGCAGGTTTAAGAGCTATTATATATTACAAGACATAATTCTGTTATTCACTGATTTTATAAAGCCATATAAAAAGGGGAAAAGCTGAGGACAGTGGAGCACAATGTTCTTTGGCCTCCCATCAAGGTGTTGGAGCGAGAACACTGAACTGATGTGAAAATTTTACTCTTTGACTCAACTTTTTATTATCCGATGTGGAGCAAGTCATGCGGCTTGTCAAAGGCCCATTTTCAGTGGAGTGGTGTGGCACAGATAAAGAAGATTAAAGAATAAAGTTGTGCTTCAGAAAAGAATATTATTGATTAGCAATGGCTGTCTCTGATTTTAGACATCAGCCTCTTACAGCTCTTGCTTTGTGAACTAAAAGCATTGCATTAGTGTCTACTTTGTGCTAAACGTGTGGCCACAGCCCAGCGCTACAGCACTGACAAGGACAAAGACACAGGGGTCCGGTAAGAACAATAACTTGTGACATTAACTAGTCCGTCCTTAAAGCAACACTACATCACATTTTACCAGAAAAATCCATAGCATAGAATTAAATATTTAGTCGACAAGTTATCTGATGGTCTCTTCTGAAATGTAAAGGGAAAAATAACAAATGAATAGCTAATTATAGTCATAAATTATCAGAGATTGGGACACACATTGCACAGAAACTTGAGTCTTAAAGTTTGAGACTCGTAAACCATAAATCTAACAATGAACAATGACAGGCAAATTTTTTTCAGCATGATTTTTGCTGAATAATGTTCAATGCTTAAATATGTGTAAGCCAAATATAGTTTACCTTCTATTTTTGGTCAACAGTGCAGGCTTTGCCATCTATGGAGGCTCATGTTTTTAATTTGCTAAATGAGTGTTAGATAGACAAACAATCAGAGAACAGGACGCTACATTTTGCAAAATAAACTGCCTCTGATTCAACACAAAACATCCAACCAACCAATCAAACAAACAAAGCATTGCATGAAGCCCGCCTCCTTTTTAGATAAACAGACTGGCTGGATTTTTTACTGGAGGGAAATTTGTTGTCACGGATACCAGACCTAATTCAATTAGTGACATGAATGGGCTCGTTTTTATTTTATTTTGTTTGCTGGTGCTGTATCAATTTGCCAATCTTTTCTTAAATTGAAGTGTGGTGTCCTTTCAGGGCCATTGTAGTTACCTATACCAAACTGTGCCACACACAACCTGTATGGTGCCCCACAGAACCAACTCTGAGGCAACATCAGCTCGGTGTTGAAGACATAAGTTCACATTACATCTGTATGATATAAGGTCACTCCACAGATTAATATTTCTTAGCATGTGTCTTGCAGGTTTGACAGTTTCACTCCGCTGGTTGGAAACAAATATGCATCAATTCAAAATGATTGATGCTCACACTTCAAAACATCAAAAACACAATCTGTAATCTCTGACAGGCCGTGGACCAATCACTCGTGTGAACAAAGTGTCAGGTGATTTCAACAAAAAGGAGCATTTAACTAAAGTATGTGAGAAGGACACAAGACAAACGTTTGACATTTGAAACTTTTAGGTTAAACAAGTGTACAGATTCTAACCAAACAATTTGACCAGGACCTGAGAAGCATTCATGCGTCTTGTGTCTGTGAAATGGAAGGGCATTCTAACTGCTCATATGTAGGTGTGTATTTTTGTTGATAATATTTCAGTCTGGCTTACTTGCTATGTCTCCAATTTGCGTCATAACCGGTAACAGCAGCCGAGGGAGCATAGGTTGACTAACTAAACAAAAAGAGAGAAATTATCCGATGCCTGAAGGTTGTTAACAGTGGAGAGTGTTTGCAGTGGAAACATTTTGTTGATTTTCAATTTATGCCATGCCATGTCATGCAGGTCCTCAAATTTTTCTCAAATGTCAAGGTCACCATATTAGGTGAGCTGAACTTTAGGATGCTTTTAATGACGTTGCACCGGCTAGATGAATTTAGTGACAAATGCAAACTAATGTAATAAAGAAAATGCTATTTTTCTATTTGTTTATGTGTGATAGTGACAAATTGGAGTGAAACTTTATGTGACATTCACAGTTCAAAAGCAAAGCTGTGAGCGGTACACCTGGATGTGGTAACATTGCAGGTAAACGGCTGGTATGGCTATGATGTAAATGAAAGCATGGATTTTTACAGCACTTGAAGTGATACATAAATATAGATTTGCTTTGCATTTTCATTAATCATGTTGACAGTTTAGACTCCCAAAAGACCGTCAACCTCACCTGTTTCCAGCATGGCAGCGTCCAATGTGAACAGTAGTGACTAGGTAATCTTCTGGCTTTTCCCTGTATGCGTGAACAGTGAAAATCATTTTTGGCTGCTGGGATTATATTCCTGGTAATGTACTGGTAAACTACTGTATGTGGGAAAGAGGCTTCAGATGACAGGGTTGGTGTGCTCCATAATGGTATCTCTCGCTGCAGTTGAGGGCAGAACTTGCTAAAAAATGCAGTTGTTAAGACAAAGATTTAGCTTACGAGAAGATGGCCACATTGTTAATAACCAGTGTTCTGTTGAGTTATGGTTCTGATGGTACTGCCGGTGACTCACAAAAATGAAAATTGCTGCGTTGGGTTATTGTTGCAATAATACCATAAAGTGCTGCATAGTATTCCAAACATTACATAGATATATAAAAATCTGTAAAATGCTGTAAAAACAACAGGGAATCAGGTCTCACTTTTATCTCTGACTTTGCAAAAAAGACCAAAAGCCTGCAGCAAAGAGCAAAGAACTGCTGTCTACAGATACACTTTATTTGTACAGGTCCTATAGAGATCATGAGAGGAATTAGTCAGACTTCATTAAGAAAAAAGAAGGTCTATAATGAGCCAGGAGAATCATAAATCAGGATTCAAATAGGAAGTTGATGAAAGAAGCAGCTGGTGCAGCTGGCGATGAAGTCATAGAATTGTAGATATTCATATAAATATGAATTGGTGAATACGTCATTTCCAATTTGTCTTTTTTGCTGGGTTGTCGTGGCTACCCTCTTCACACCACATTCATCATTGTACAATCTGCTGGCAAAGACTTGTGGGAGATGTCGCTAATGAATGATGTTTATGAGTGCTAATCTTTGGCATGTAAACCACCATTTTGGCTCTAGATAAGCTCAGATATAGAAGTTGTTTTTGTATTCAACAAGTTATTACCTAATCATCATGACTAAGGAGTTCAACGTAATGAGATGAACACTTCCAGTTTAATATGGAGGTCGATTACACAAGGCTCATTAGGCTCTCCATGTGCAAGGAATAACCTGTGCTTTTTGGAAATATGGGCTTTTACAGGAAGTTGTTTGGTTTTCTGAAACAGTATTATCCACCATTTAGTTGGTGTTTAGCTGATAAGATTATCTAGACTGAAGCAGGTGGAAAGAGTTACAGCAAAATAAAACTAAAATAAGCAATGGCAGTTTGCTCATGATCTTACCAGAACAATACAATGATCTGACAAAAGTGTTATTTTGTGCAACCTGAGACTAGTTACTGGTAGTTAGCTGGCAGAATGCCCCAACTGCATTCTTCATTTAACAGCCCTGTTAGCTGCTGCCGGAGCACTTGTTCAGAGGAGCTGGCAGGAGTGCTGTCTTTAACTCATCCAAGAAAAACAAACTACAGTCGCAACAAGGCCCGAGACAGGCTGTCACGGGGTTCAGAGGCCCTTCAGTGAGGTGAGTCTGTGCATCTGGTCCACAGCACTAGCCCGACCCAAGACACACTGTAAATACTTTTAGACATTTACTACATGTAAAGGTAACTAAACTGACTAAGACATACAGAGTTATCTACAATGAAGTGCAGCCTGGTGTGTTTGGACTGGGATCGATGCCATGCCTACCTTGCCAACCATTTGTTCAACTTGAATCAACATCAGAGGCGGGCACTGGTGCCCCTCTCTCCTCTAAGAGCCTGTTTTTGGTGATTACAGCTTGTCTCAATCATTTATCTAGTGCCCTTTCAATTCGATAGGCACAACGGAGACACAGAGGTCTGTGTCACCTCAGGGCTATGCTTAGCAGCGCTGAGGTCATGCCTTGACAGGGAAATGGAGCACTACTGTTTCCCCCTAGTGCTCTGAAACACAAGTGATTAGACTGACTGATGAGGATCAAAGGTGGCAGGGAGACCACCTGGAACTGCTCCTGGCACAGCCTGTGGGCCAAGAGGGGCTCTGAGAGATGCCACACAGGCACTGCGCCTCTTGCTCCCATCCTGAGCTTCGTGAGAACACAAGCTCTTTGAGTGAAGAACCTCCTTTGTTTTCAATAGGGTTCCTTTAAGCGTACAATTTCACATTGAAATATATGAAGATGAGCTATTGGCCAAAGGAGGCTACAGTTTCATGACAGACTTGAGAATGGAGCATGGAAAGCTTTACTTCATTCACCCACTGGCTCATTCTGGCACCATTTAAGTGGGCTTAAGCTAAATAAAGTGGGCTGCCATAGTGAGACAACTGTCTCAAACATCTTGGTGGGTCTTAAGGACCTCCAGGAGCACAAGATAAAGTAGGTCAGACACAGAGCAGGAAGGGCTCATATTTGTAAGATTCTATATTTCTACTCAAAGAAAGAAAATCTGCATAGTTCTCAGTAGTTTCTCTTTTATCATGGATCCTAAAAAATATTCCTGGACATTATTTTTGTATTATCATTTATTTCTTGATGCACATCCATGTGTTTGGCACCAACAGCTCCAATGTTTGCTTGGGGCTAAGGTGAAGATAGAATGTATTAATTGGGACTTTGTGATTGTGTGGGGGTTGTCTTTTGTCCTGAATTTTACACACCTTGAGAGCTTCAATGAGAACGTGATGTTAGGTAATACCATAGTGCGTATATTAACAGTAAATAAAGTTGAATAAGTATGAAAATATTCTGCCAAGTCTCTGGGGTATGTAACCAAAGTAAGAACAAGTCTGGACTATTTAGCATCAAAATTCCTATCAATGAGCCAGTAATGTGGTTTGGCCACATTAGGTGTTTTTCTGCCCGATGACAACAAACCCATCCAAATGTGCGCTGAGTGTGGGGATAACACAGGATACACTTAATTCTGACACTCCCGTTTAACAAGGGACATGTGGAAAGAGGGTTACACAGAGTTTCCTGTGGTCTTACACTGTGTCCATCTCACACGTATAGGCATCTGGCATTGTGACATATACGAGACCATGAAAAAACAACTTTTTATTTAGGCCATACAAACTGGTACACAGGAGACTGCTGCATATTTCTGTGGAGAACAACAATCTGTTATTAACCACACTTTCTTTGACAATGGCTACAGACTTGCTATAGACTTTGTGTTCAAAGAAATTACAAGCTGTGAGTACCCTGTGGTAGATCAGTTTACTTCTGCCTCATATCTTAGCATTAATCCAGTATTGTTGTTGAAACTGTTTCCAATGGCAATGAAAACCCCTCTAAAAGTGTGCAGTACTGACCTAAGCCCAAAACCTTACCCTTCCAATGAAAACATGTCTTACATTAACTGTGACCATGTCTTTTGGATCCACTCAATGGCAACAAGAGAATTCAATTTACATTTAGAGGTTGGGGTTTTGTTCACAAATGTGCAAAACTTTGATATACTTCTCCCGGAGATCCACATTTGCTCCTAAAATGAAATGCAGGTTGGCGTATGGTTGGTCTGCTGGCCCCCTGCTGGGAGCTATATGAGAGCAGGCGTACTGGTGCAAATGGGGAGCAGGGATAAAGAGCTAATCAGTGTCTGTCTCCAGGAGAGACTAAACCTTGCTCTGAAGGAATGTACCACACCACAGAGAGTTTCTGCAGTGTGTATAAGAAACCCAATTGTTAGTGGATTATTAGTTCCCTTGTAGTCCATATTCCTTCAGACTGCGTTTGGCTTGGGACTGACTTCACTCTTGGGGTCCACTAAGCTGAGGAAATGAGGTTCCGTTCCTCAGCATTTTTCACTGCATGACTCAGCATCGTTTCAGTTTGGTGTTAAAGAAAATTACTGACAACACTTTGTCAAACGATCTTTGGTGAGATCTAACAAGAGTACAGATCTAAAATAAGTATAAAATATCAAATGCAGGATTTTCAGAATTTATCCATTTCGGAAGTCACTAGCAGCCAAGTAGCTGTAGCATGATTGTGCTGCCAGGAAATGGAAATTAATCTAAACCAGGCATGCTCACAGAATTGATGGACAAACCCTATGCCCAGAGGGCCCAATAAAAATTTGTCCCTATTACTGAAGGACAAGGGAGCTTAGTTTTGGGCCCCTAGACCCTGAGCCACAGGACAACTGTTCCAGTTCTGGTACAGTCCAGTCTGGTCTGGTACTGGACAGAACAAGTATGATGAACAACATGTCAATTGGAAGACAAAGACAAGTACCATCTCTTGTGTACTACAGATGTTTTCTGCTCTTCTGTTAGTTTTGTGTTGTAGTTTTATGTAATCAATTGTAACTGTGTGTGTTTCTCTTCAGCGTCAAACTCCAGGCTAAACACCTTTTAGCGCCAAATGTGCCTATTGGAGAATAATGGGGTAAAGACTCAGAGTGTGTGCAATACATTTGTGGTTTGAATTAAAATCAGTGTGGCACAGATTCTGTCAGAAATACAAACTTTGTAACAGTTCCTCTCAATTTATTTAACCTTAATATTACATGCCAACCCTCCTCCTAAGAATGTCTATAAATAATCTCCCAGCAGAGTGCTAGGAATGGGAAAGCTGGTTTATTTTAGTCTTGTTTCAAGGGAGCAGTAAGATACAAGTCCGGTTGGTAAAGTTAAGTTACCGTTACCAAAACATCACCAAAACGTGGATCAGACCTCTATGGGGAAGGTTTAGTTCATCGACCCAAGTGTCGTCCACTGTTGAAAAGGTGGAACTAAACAATGTAGTCAGCTGATTGGGCAATAGATAATCTTCTGCACAGAACAATGGAAATGCAAGGCTCTTAGGTACCAAACTATGCCTTCTGAGCCAACCCGTACAGTACCAGTGAATTTAAGGCTTTTGTGTGATTGGTGAAAGCCGAGTGCAGAGGCCTTGTCCTTTCTGGAGTTTTTTTTTTATACCTTACTCTTCACTGTTTGAAAATGTTGTGTCTGATTTCGTGTAGCATCTCATTAACCGCATTATCTTCTTTGTCCATCAGATTTGGGCCCTTGTGGTAAAGCATCACAAACTACTTCCACACACCGTACTCATCCACATCTATCTCCTGACATGTGTCAACGTGAGCCTTTGTCAGGAAAACGTCTGGATGTTATGTATGTATAAACACTCTTCATTTTGTCTGTAATTTAGCTTGAGCTGACCCAAAGAAAAGGTAATGATGTGATTCTAGATATGGCTCAGTGGCATACCAACCCCATTCCCCACTTTCTGTGCAGTGGCCCTAAAAGGTTGTAAATTAAACAAATCTTATTCAAATCCCCTGGTTTTCAGAACTGGATGAGGCAATTTAGTGTTTTCTAAGAGGTCAGATTTGGCACATGTCTTGCTCTGTAGGGTCCCATAATTTTTCCCTCAAAGTTTGGAGTTACTGAGGTCGGGCTGCCCTTCCTCTAACTCTGTCTGCAGGAAGGAGGAATGAAGACACTCGCTTTGCTTCTGAGATGTTTGCATGGGTTTGTGTTGAATTGAATCCCCTCCAAATCCCGAGACTGGTAGCCTATTTATGGGCTCTTTCATGCCTCACCTGCTTCCAAAAACATTCCATCAATTGTGCTCCATTAACTTTGCTGTAGATGGATGTGAGATTCTTCAGATCACTCTTTCCACTCTTCCAAACTTGGACGCAATTTTGACACATTTGTGACTGTGTGTGTGTGTGTGTTTTTGTTTTGTGGTTATCCAGGGTGTAAGCACGGAAGCAAAAGATCAGCAAAAACTGTGCAGCAAGTCAGTTGCTTTTCATTTAGCAAGTTACAGTCGGCCCCTCTGGGTGTTGTTTAGTCCATCATGACGTTCAGCTCATTGAGCTTGTGAGCTGTAAAATGGTCAAATGTAAACAGTGATGTCATACTGTAGTGAACTGGGAAGTTACATGTTCCCACACAGCTGATATGAAACACACAGATTTGACTTATTGATTGCTAACATCTTTTAGCTATGTTTCTTGGAACGCGATGCTATTTTGCCTGGCCTGCCATTCTATTTTTTTTTCTTTTCTATACAAAGAATAAGTCTGGTCCCTGTCTATTGGAGTTTGATTTCCAGGGGTGGGACAAATGGATGCAGATTAAACTACTTCTGAATGCAATTGGATAAAAAATATTCAGGGGGCAGTACCAACATACACAGAATAAACTGCTTCTGGATTGACACAATTTGAAAAACATACAACCAATCAGGGAAACAAAGAACTGCATAAAGCTGCCGTCTTTTTAGATAAACTTTTATGATTGGTCGGACTCTTTTGTCACCAACAACACCCCAGCCTCTAAATCTAACTTTTGGCAAAAGTTTTGTTAATCAGGAAAGAGTTCCAGACCCACTACATAAAGTAAATAGGTTTCGCCTGGCAGACTAGATGCTAACAAAAGTGAGACTCAATAACTATATAAAAACTGTGAACTACACTAACATTAAATACATATCCTTGCAACCTATACCTATTCATTTTCAAAGTGAAAGTGATATTGGTACTTCAAATAGAACATGAGAGTATGTATTTCTCACAAAAGAGAAAGACAATATAGAAGAGATTAAATCATATAGAGTGATTGATGTGTGTCTACTGTGTGTTTAAGATCTTCATTTGTTTCAAATAAAACATAACTCATTATACATGAAAAAGTATGTGAAACTTTGAAATGTTATGTTTTTTTGAATAAACTTGTCTTAAAATGTGATCTGATCTATTGTATTGAAAAACATAATGTGTTTAAAAATAATTACACAAACAAATTCTGATTTTAGTGTCTTTATTGACAATAACCAAAAAACCTTATAGTAGTTTTGGACAAAGTAAGTGAACCCTTGAGTTAATGAACTCAAAAAAGCTAATCAGAGTCAGGTCTCAGCACACCTGGAGTCTCGTTAAGTTAATACGTTAATTTGACTGAATAAAACCCCTCAAACATTTAGAGTTCGGTCTGCACAAGAAGAACACGCTCACGGGAGCCATGCCTTGACAAAAATAACTTTTAGAGGCGCTACGATCAAGAATTGTTGCTCTAAGTAAAGCTGGAAAGGAGACGCTTTGGAACTGTTGCTACTCTACCAAGAAGTCAGAATGACACCATTAGCACAACAAAGACTGAGGTAAAGAAACAACCCCGAATGATAGCCAAAGCTTTGAAGGCATCATTAGAAGTTGCTAACAATTCTATTCATAAGTCTTCAATATGTGCAGGGTATCCACGACAGGACACCAGGAATTGATCATTTACACAGCAATAACATTTTGGTAAAATGTTATTTCTGTGATCCAGA
>JALDNG010000124.1:615000-660000 GCA_024349245.1 Neodontobutis hainanensis | reverse complement strand
AGCTGAGTGTAGCTGCTACAAGTTAAATTTCTTGCCTATAGCTAATATGTAATACTTATGTACTTTCGATCTGATGTTTTCTGTTCTGATTTTTTTAACATATCAGGCATATGTTAAAAGAACATAATCAGAGTAAATGGGTATTTATTCTATTCTCAATAACTGTAGAATAAAGAGCTTAGCTCTGACAGCGTGAACTATTTGCTAGTGCGATCCATTTTTTACTGGCTTCTAGCAGATAGAATATACCAAGTTCTATAGTTGGTAAGAGGCTTAATTAAACTGTTATGCCAGACTGTATTTGTCTGTAAATGCAGCCTCAGAAGAGCTTTCAAGTGCAATACCCTGGTTCCTTCGTAATTAAAGTAAGGTAGGATTCCTAGCAGAACCACATTTATGTTACAGTAATTAAAACAATCAATCTTCCCTGTCTCCCCACAGCAGCTTTAAATGCCCTACAGATGTTGTGTAACCTTAATCACAATGATGGCATCCTTCCTGCATACTTCTCCCAAGTTTGCTTTCAAAAGCATAACATTGGTTTTTCAGAAATGTCTGCTGTGTGCCATATCTTTTGATAAACAAAGTGATCTTTTGGTTCTTCATCAGACTTTTACTGGCAGCTTCTGACTTTTCCGAAGTAATCAGATATTTGATCCTCCATAGGGTCCGTCTCCTACTGCAGCACTTAAACCCCATTATTGGCCTGTGAGCAATTTGTAGGCAGTTTATCTGGGTCCCAGGCTCTTTAGGGGAAACTCAATTGTGTCACAGACTTTTCACAGTTCTTACAAATTCACACATTAATATAAACACAATTTGGGGCTTTATTTTTTACTTTGCCCATTCACATGTTTTGAAACCTTGTGTTGAGTGCACATAATGACTACCAAATCACAAAAAGATATAAAAAATGTTGGGTACTGGTCATTTTGGAATAAATGTCTGATTAATTGACATGTGCATGTTCAAAATATATACATTTTTAATATCAAACAACCCTTTCTTTTTATTGCTTGAGGAGACACCAATAGTAGTCTGTTCCTGTTTAAAACATGGAAAGAAAATATTACAAATATTACATAGTGATAAATGAGCTGTCATCTCATGAGAACACAACTCTACACACATCTTATATATATACTTATAGTATATATATATATACACATACTGTATATACTGTATTTTATATAATTATAGACGTTTAAACTATATATTGGCTTTTAGCAGTCCAATTTGAGGTCCTCTTGGCGTGGAAAAGGTAGTGTTGTGTCTTTAAGTGTGTCAAAATGGGTTTTAGTGGACGAAGGCTAAAGAGTTGTTTCAGATGTTTCCCATTCAAGAGGATTTGACATCTGGCTTGAAGGAGAGACAAAAGACATGCAAACAAATGTCTTCATTTGGGGTGGGTTTTCAGTGGCCTTTCCAGACCTAGCACGTTGTCATTTATGTTCAACAGGTGGTTTGAACAGGGCAGGTGATAAAAGCAGGCATTAACAGGCCTGGATGATTGATGTTGTGTAGAAACGGGCAAAACTCTTGAATAGAAGCAAGCAAAATTGCTGTTGCTAGATGATCTTTGATCACAAATGTGTTCTGTTTACTCCTGGCATTAAAACGGGCCCTTCTATGTCTGCAAAATTTGAAGCCTGCTTATAGCTATTCGTTAAGGGCTGCCCCTTGTCTACACATGCTTCTGATTTGGCAAAACAGTTCTGTCCCGATTTGTTTTTTGTCAGCTTCAGATTGTATTAGGGGAATGAGTTAGAGGAAGTGTGTGGGGAGAGGGAAGTCTGGGCGTCTCCGCTTAGACTGCTGTCCCTGTGACACGAGCCCAGATAACAGAAGACGAATGGAATTAGTTAAAACCACCACGGCTCCCAAACCCAAACACTATTACACAAGGTAAAAAGTAAGGGCCTTTCAGCTTATCCCCATCGGAGATTGATTCGCATGAACACAAACCTCTCCATTTACTTGGGCTTGGGACCAGCACAGACAGGGAATGTGGCTAGAGTTGCTCCCCAGGGGCTTTGAACCCCCAATCTCCCACACCCAAACCAGGCCAGGTTGCAAAGGGTTACTGAACATGTAATATTTACATTTGGATGATTACTTTTTAAAGACAGGTCAGAATGACCTGTGAGCAGGTGGAGCTGCTTACTGGCATGAGTACTGCAGCTCAGGGCAGGGTTTGGACTTGAACAAGAATCATGACAGGTCTGGAACAAGAAACACATTTTGACTTGAAACGCAAACACACACAGTAAAATAAATGTACAAAGAAAATCTATGACTTCATGATGACTAAGCATCACTTTTATAAAACATATTTTGTCAAAAATAAATTGTATTGTCACTATTTTCTTTTTTCACATTTCTATAACTACATTATATAGTATTGTATATTTTTGCTCATGATTAACAATTTAATTTGTAATAAAACAGTCTAATGTCATGTAACATATATTTATATATATATATATAAACTTAAATGGTGCGTGATAACAGATGTGTATTTACTCATAATGCTTTTCCTGTGAGTACTGGAACACCAGAGGAAGATGGATCACATTTACTTCTGGCAGAAATGACCCACTCACTAATCATTTCATGTCAACTTCAATTGGCAACTTGAAAGATGACACTGGCCATTTTTAATGTAATAACTATCATGTGACTCATGCGCGCTGTTGCCTTGGAGGTCATTATGAGGGAAAAGTCTGTCCTTGAAATTAGACAACACATATTTGATATTAGTTGTCACAGACTCTGCCAAGGAAGTACAATCATGCTCAGTTTACAATTTAGTTATAAAAATTTGACCTACCATTTTGTGTCAAATCTTTTTAAAATGTGAAATTTACAAGCCGCAAAGAAAAATTGTTGCGTGGTCCTGGGTAATACTTAACGCAGAGTGATCTACAATTGATTCCCAGTCTGGATCTAATTTCTCATGATTCTCTCTGATCTCCTGTCTTTCCACTGTATGTGCAGTCAAAGGGTGTAGGCTCTTTTCTAATTGACTGCATTTCAAATAAAGTTAGAATATGAGATAAGCCAACTGCAAAGTGGAAAATGCTATGGTGCATCTTTTGGTTTTAGTAAAACTTTTATGTATATACAGTATGTGAATTTTAAAAATTTTATAGATATACATTTGGATGTGAACAGATTCCTTATACCGCCTACCTTCCATGGGATCCTGTCAATCAACTGTTTACTGCGGATTAGCTGAAAATATGTCCAAAATGTGCATTATTTGGAACACTATTATTGTTCCCAAACCCTAAATTAGTCCAAGCCTCTGACACAATTTTTGTGGTCCGTTGTTTTGTAAGTAAAAATGTGGTCTGATTCCCTTCATGTTTGCCAAACAGCTCATTCAAAGAGGTCACACGAGGATACAGGTTAGTAGTAAATAGTGTTACGTTCAGGAGCAGCTCTTTTTTTTCTCCATTCAAACTATTCACTCTCTGTATTTATGGGCACTTTGCAAATCAACAGGTGCTACGGTGTACTGCATTGTAGTAAATTAACACTGGAGGCTGCTGGAGACAGGAAGCTCCATCTGGTTAACCTTCTGCAAAAGTCTTTGAGTGTCAACATGTTTTACAAAGTAATAATGGGGCAGGATCTGCACTACTGCTTACCTCAAACTAGGCATGGGACGGTAGGTTATTCTGTCAGTAAGATAACCTTGTAGAAAAATATCACAATATAATGTTATCACAGATACAGCTTGGTTATAATAATGGATTGGATTTATATAGTGCTTTTTATTGCTCTCAAAGCGCTTTACAGATTGCATTAGTTATTTACACCGCTGTCACACACTGGTGGTGGAGACCTGGCAGCGATGTTGTACTTACAGACTCTACAACCTCTAAACATACTCACATATTTATACACCAGTGCCATAGACAGTTGAAGAAAGGTGGGTGTAGCCCAAGGACACAACAGTATGAACTGGAGAGAGTTGCAATCGAATCACCAACCTGCCAGTTACAGAACAACTGCTGTTCAGTCACTTAGCAGTTGTTTCTGAATGGATAAATATTGATATTTATGTGCATTGGGCAAAACACTGTAGCTGTCACAGGGTGTCCCAGTTTAATTATTGTGCCTCACTGTTCCAATCGGACGTTTATTATTATTCCAGTGCTTGTATGAATGTTTTTAGTTTGGCGTGTCAATATTTTGTTGTTGTACTGCTGGTGTGAAAAGTATGTTTTTTCTAATGTGGGCAGAGGAGGACATAATTGGACCACCGCATGGCACCTGGAGATACTCAGTCGCAAATGTGGCGTGGACTCATATGGAGCACCAGGTGGTGGCCACGGCACACAGACAAAAGACGCGAGTGATGGCTGCCGTGACATGACCAGGAGGGAGAAGCCATGATGCAAGGCTGGCAAACGCCTGGAAAGCTATCTAGATTGTTTGTGCTCTGTTTGTTCATGTGTTTGTGCTGTGAAAAATTTTGCTTGTGCTGTTATGGTTTTTAATGGTAAATGGCATGCATTTATATAGCGCTTTCCTGCACCCTTCTCGGGCACCCAAAGCACTTTTCATTGTGCTTCCACTCACCCCATTCACACACATCCACTCCTGGGGCAGACAGAGAGGGGGGCTGCCACACAAACGGCGCTCAACCTTCTCCTACCACCACCAAACACACCTCTACAGTCACACACATTCATACACCAGTGCTACGGACACCGGGAGCAAGTTGGATTAAGTGTCTTGCCCAAGGACACAACAACAGTATGAACTATGGGGAGAGCGGGTATCGAACCTACTACCTTCCGGTTGAAGGACGGCCGCTCTACCACTGAGCCACTGCCACTTTTTAAGATATTAATGATTATTTTTCTCATGGCAAATCCCTTCCTCTGCAATTTTGTGGCCAGACCAATCATAAGCAGTTTTGTCTGCATCAGGGTGTGGTTTGTTGTTCACATCATACACATGTAACTTGGTTATCGTTTTTTATAACCAGCAAAGTATAAAAACAATGAATCCTCTCTAGTGTCCGCCCTTCTGCTGACCATGTTAACTAGCAGACTCATGTGGCATCCTTGTTGACAACTGGCTGTGTAGTGTCGCCATAACAGCACAAATACATTTTTTTATGGCACAAACGGAGCACAAACAATTGCAATTTTTTTGTTACTTTCCTTTTAACACTGTAAGGGGTACTGTTTTTTATTAAGTTATTTTATTGTAATTAAAATCTGTATTTATTCTATTTCCTTGATTCCTTGTAATTAAACAGTGGTGTTTTTAGAAGCTGTATTTTAACGAACCTTTGTCCCTGGTGATGACATAGCATATACAGTAACTCAACTAAAATGGAATGAGTTCTATTTCCACTAGGTTTGTCCATAAATGACAACATGTCTATGCAGGAAAGTGTCTTGCCCAAGGACACAAAACAACAGTATGAACTGTGGGGAGAGCGTGAATGGAACCATCAACCTTCTGGTCATAGGACAACCGCTCTACCACTGAGCCACTGCGTCCCCAAACAACATGGCGTTGCTCTGATTGGATAAAACTGCGGTTGACAAATCCAATCACCGACCAGGTATTCATTCACCTGCCCTTTTGCAAATGCTTTTATTAGGGGCCCTCCCAGATGGTGCTGTCGAGTCAGGTTACCACAGAGGAACTACATGCTCTAAAAAGGATATGTAATTTTTAAAATTGCACTATAAACTTTCACCCCCAGATGTCTCTAAAAAAACTACATGCACCATCTTTAAACATATTAAACGCTAGGCCATTTTGTGGAATACAGTCACATTAGCAGGCTATTGGATTTTACACTTTGACTAAAACTTGTATATTAACCTAAAATATTCAAAAGGCTAGGGATAATAACTGTTCAAAGTACACTGTTCAAAGTAGATCATCATCAGGGATATTGTAACACAAAGTGAGGCTTTCCTGTCAGTTTAAAGCGTTAATGACCTCATTAGCCTCTGGATGAGGCCTCACACACAGGTTTGAGGAAGATGAAGGAACGCCAGCTTCCTTTACAGGGCGCAGAGCCATTCTGGTGATTAACACCCTGGACAGGTCCAGAACATCTGTGGGAGGTGAAACACAGTTGAGTGCAACATAAACAGTATAAGGCTGTGAGAGCTGTGTAAGTCATGCATGGTGCAATGAGTTTGAGAAAACAGCAACAAACTGAATGGGTGCAGCGTGCTGTCTTCAATATAAGTAACAGCTAACTTAATGATCTTTTGAGTTACTCCCGTTTCCGCTTCAATGAACACAAAGTATTTAATATAATAGAGAGACAAAAATGACTCATAGCATAAAACATGAGAATGATCTGGTTCTGGTTGTGTCAGAATAGAAACAAAGAATACTGACAGAAACCTTGCTTGGCTGTGATCCATTGGAACTGTAACTTAACTAAAACTATAACAAAATCAGTCAATTTTTCATCTACTAATATTGGCTAGAAATAAAAAAAGATAGATAAATGTGATTAGACATGAAAAGTGAATCAATATGCCAAAGGATTCCCACTTTCAAACAATATTTATTAAAGCTACTAATAAATAATCTACAAATGTTTTTTTTCCAGTAAACCTACCTAAAAAAAAATCTAACAAAAGCTTTTTTATTGTATAGCTACTTTATAACTAAATGCAGTTGTTACTCAAGCTTGACCAAATATTAGCTTTACCCATATACATGAGGTTGCATTGAGTATAACTAAGTTTTATCGGCCGCATGTATATAATATTCTTTTTTTTTGGCAACATTTCAAAAAAATCACTTAGAACTTACTGTAGATGCCTGAAAATATTTAGTGCTATTAGTTTTTTAAAGTAAGATAGGGTTTCATTGTCAGCAAAACAGTAAAAGGAAATGCTTGTGGCAAAGGAAGAAGGAGTGAGAAAAAAAATTGGGCACAAAATGCATTACCCTGCATTTTGCCTTTTGCTTTTTGCACCCCACATCTCAGTGTGGAAGTAGCTCACAAATACTGGGCTTATATGGAAAGAGAAACTCCTGTTACTCTAATAAGATTTGAACCAATAATGCCCACAAACAACTCCAGATGGGATAAAAACATGTTGTGTCAAACAGCGCAGGTAGATCCATGAGCATCAGTAATGCAATGTTACCAAAGGTCATAAAACACTTTAACTAGTAGTGATTAAAATTCAGATTAACACTTCTTAGAGATACAAACACATTTTATTACTTTAATAGTTTGACCTTGAGGCAAAGCCAAAGCCCTTACTTGGTAACAGATGATATGGTTCAAACCTGGAGCATATCTGAAAATGAAATGTCCGCAGCCAACCTGTCTGTTCACATGTTTCTTTTTATGATCAATAGGCTAAATAATAACCAACGACCACTCTACCGTCACCATTCATTTAGCATAAACCTCGTAAAGCTATTGTTTTATGTTCCGCTGGCTAATATGGATCGTCCTTTGGCATGAAACCTTAGCACAGCTGCAGGTTTATGGCACTGACCTCACTGACCACACTCACCTTAAAAAACCTTACCTTTTACTTTGAATCATCCATCAAATGGCCATGCAATAGTGTAATGCAATACATCACTACGTACCATTGGGAACCACAGATAAAAATGTGAGAGGTTAATACTCAAAGATTAAACTTTGATTATTGTCCTCAGGTTATCTTTCAAAATGCCAGTGCATTAATAGGCATTGGTCTTCAATTCCCTGAGCAAAAAACTAAAGCTGTTTCTAATTAATATTTTGTCTTGTAATTTTAAAGTACACAAAAGACATACAGAAGTCATCCAGGTTGGTATACTTTTAGCGTTGTAAGTATATCAAAATTAAAATAACCCATTTGACAAACAAGTCTTATTTATTCCCTTTAATGTGCTTTATTGTAACACAATAGAAAATACCAAGGATTCTTGTTTGCTTAAGAGGATTCATGAAATCAATTACTCTAAAAGAAGAAAAGATTACTGTCAAAGTTGTATCTATGGATGCACTCACAGTTTATACCAAGTCCAATTACAGTAAGTTTCACCCAGACGATGCCACATGAGACTAGTATGAGTGCTCCCAATTGTACTAACGGGACACTTTTTGGGGGATTTGGAGGAGGAGGGGCCGGGCAGCATGGGCTGTTCCTCTGGTTTTAACTCTTAGAAGTCTCAGATGTCAATATGTATTGTAAAAAAAACCTAAGTAGGGTTTTGTTCTCTGTATTGTACTGACTGTGCCCTTGAACAACATAATTTATTTAAAGTAACTATAATATTTACACTGTTCTACAAATAGCTATAATCTTGATGGGCTCTATGGCCTAATTAGACATAGCTCTTCATTACGGCTGTGTGTCTGTAACCTCTTTATTAATGTTATTTCAACAGTTCTATTGTGTCTTTGTTGAAAAATGCACATCGGGTAAAGCTTTGTCTTAATGATGACAGGAGCTTTTTCTGCTGTTCAACCACAGAAAAGTCAGTGGTGGGCTGTAAAATTAAAGGAATGAGCTAAAGATGCCAAAGCACTAGAGCTGCAGAGTTACCAGATATTTTTGTGCATACATCAAAATGACAGAATTCTTTTATTTTGTTAAAACAGAAAGACTTAAATGGGCTTTTGGGTTGATTTATTTACACCTGCGCTTACTTTGTATGATTTGTGGTTGGCTTAGGAAACAAAGCGGGTATTGATCATTTAGGAATTGGACTTCACCTTGAAGAAAATGCTTTACAGATTTTTTTACTTGTTACAAATGAGACATAGATTAACTTTACAAACAATAAAGTTCCATTTTTCTTGTTGTCACATTATTATGATGACTTTGACAAGAAATAAAAAACTTTTGTCTGAGGAATGGACACTTGTGAAAAGAAATTCTTGGTAGTAGTAATGTAAATAAATCATTAATTTACAAAAATAGCAAGATGAACATTCCAGTTGTTTCACATCTGGCCCTTTCAAACATGGACCAATGACGTTACACTTGAAATCTTCTTGCCCGAAAGTGCTTGTTCACCTGCTCTAATCTGACCCTCAGTTCTACCCACTAATACAAGTCACTTTGAGAATACAAGTCATGCGGGCCAGGATTAAGTTGCAGATAAATACTTAGAACACTTTGTATGAGTAAATTCAATTTGTTTACTCCAAGACTCCAAAAAACTTAGAAAATGCAGCTCACCTGGTTCAAATTGTCAGAGTAAAACAGAAATTGTTTCAAGAAGATCTTTGAAATGTCAGTAATTATTTCAGTCAAATTCAAGGAGATGATATAAAGGAGATGAAGAGTATCATATGTTCACCTCAGTTTATTCAATGTGTGAATAAGAAGGTGGTACTGCGGTGGTTCAATCGGGATCAAGTATGGCAAACACATGTTGGCAACAGCTCACTCAGTGGCTATGTTCTTCTCATTTTTCAAAAGTGATGGATTTTTATTTTCAAAAAAGTGTGAACAAATTCAAAGGAAGAACTTCCCAAAGATGTGAGCAGAGTATGTAGTCTGCTTTTTATTTGACAGAATCATTTGAGTGAACTTAATCAAGACTCTTGCTACACATACTGGAACTGAAATGCCTAAAAGGTTCATTTTTCGCCTTAATATATTAATAATATTTTGAGAGCCTGAATGATCAAAATGATCCTAGGAGCCATGTTGTCCCATGCAGGTAACGGGACAGACAAAGAGCGGTATGTTAAAGCCCAATGAAAGAGTGAGGGGTTGTGGGGTGGGGGTTGAGGTTGGGCTCACTTCTATGCACAGCTTGGGCACTAGACCCCCACGCACTTCTCTCTTCTTGGAGTCCTTAGGAGGGGTTCTGGAAGGTGTTCCAACTGGGGACATTGTTTTGCAGGGGTTGTCACCCAGAGTTGTCACGTAGTAAAAACTTAGCTCTAGAGACTAGAGCCATCTTTTTAACCAGGCTGTAAACATAATTTTTACACTTGTAAAGTCGCCATTGTGTTTCTCCTTATATTTCCGTTTTTGGAGCCTGCCCTCTGGTGGATGGCGGTATATCGCTGTATTTCGCCGTATGGCGGCGCCCTTACTTGAGACAGTTTAAGAGGTACACAAGAGAGGCTTGGTAAAGACAGTGAAACCTGGAGAGGCATGATTGATAAGAACAGCCTCCCCGATCTGAACCTCAGCGGTTCTGTTATTGGACTTCTGTTCTAGTCACAATTTGTCAATAACAAACACCAAGTTCAAGCCAAAGGTCAAGCATGTCTTCTACACTAACTGTATTGGTAAAGAGAAGGGCACCTGGTTAATAAGAATTAACTTTATCATGCATGCATGGCCACTTAGGGCCTCTGTAGAAGTGTATCCTATCACTGCTGCGGATGACACTCAACTCCACTTGTCATTTCAACCTGATGATCCGACGGTCTCTGCTCGTGTCTCGGCGTGCCTGAGTGACATCTCACTTTGGATGAAGGACCATCACCTGCAGCTGAACCTTGGAAAAACAGAACTGCTAGTGATTACTGCCAACCCAAAGACCCACCACAACCTCTCCATTCAACTAGGCTCATCAACCATTACACCGTCCAGCACTGCCAGAAATCTGGGAGTGCTAATTGATGATCAACTAAACTTCACAAGTCATGTTGCCAGCACCACCAGGTCCTGTAGATTCATCCTCTACAACATTAGGAAAATTAGACCTTTCCTATCAGAGCACTCTACGCAAATCCTAGTCCAGGCTCTTGTCTTGTCCAAACTGGATTATTGCAATGCTCTTCTGGCTGGATTCCCTGCTCCACAACCAAACCTCTGCAGCTCATCCAGAATGCAGCGGCAAGAGTGGTCTTTAAAGAACTAAAGCGAGCGCACGTAACTCCTCTCTTCATTAGGTTGCACTGGCTCCCGGTTGAGGCACGCATCAAGTTCAAAGCTATGCTCTTGGCCTACAAGACCACCACTGGCTCCGCCCCCTCATGTCTTCACTCACTAACACAGACCTATGTTCCTACCAGATCCCTGCGATCTGCAAATAAACAACGTCTGGTGGTACCATCCCAAAAAGGAAAAAATAACTCTCACGCACTTTCTCTTGATCTGTTCCACATTGGTGGAATGATCTACTGCTGCTACAAGATCAGCAGATTCTGTAGCCATCTTTAAAAAACGCTTGAAAACACGTCTTTTCTGTCAACACCTGACTGACAAACACTGAATTCTACTTCCTTTCTATCAATTCCTTTTCTATAAAAAAAAAATAAAAAATTCTTATCCTTGGCTTTGATTACTGTGCTAGGTTTTTAACTGACTAGTTTTTTGTGCACTTATGCTTTTTGTTACCTTGTGTTGTTGAAATTGCTTCCGTTGTTTTCCTCACTTCTAAGTCGCTTTGGATAAATGCGTCAGCTAAATGACTAAATGTAAATGTAAATGTATTCTATTGGCTGGGTATGCCAATAATAATGCCTATTTTTCAGTCTCCTAAACATCACTAAGCAGCCTAGTACCCGTTCACCATTAAACCAAATCTACTTAATTTGACTCATGATAAATTTGAGACTTCTTTTCACCTGCTAAAATGAAGGTACTTTAAGACATCATCATTTATAATTAATTTTCAAATATTTTCATAGATGACAATGTTTAGCCCCTGATGGCAAGCTTTGGCCAATCCCATGCTCACAGAAAAGGGGGTCTGCTCCCATTGGACGGTTGGTCTACTTCACCTGTCAACGTTGAATTCTACAGGCAAAGTGTTGTTTCCTGCTCTGGTAACCTCTGCTTACACAGTAATACAGTGCCGAAAAGAAACACAAAATAGAGAAAAGTAAAGCATACTGAAACAGGCATAAATACTGACAATGTATGATTCATGAGATAGAAATATCTGTGGGACTGAATCGGTCTAACAAAGAACTCAAGGTAAACTTTGGTTTGATGTAATATAGTAGTGTTTAGCAGTATAGCCCCAGTATAGTGTCCCTTGTTGATAATAAGTCATTATGTTTTCTCAACAGGTTTCTGGCATACTACAAGCGGCCCCTGATTTACACATGTTAATCGACAAATGTTGTTGTTCTATTGTTACAACATGGAAACACTGGCTATCAACACTGCAGTGATGGATTATGGCGGTGAAATGGTTTGTTTTGACCGTTAACCATGACAGAGGAGACAGGCAGACTGGTTCCACAACAAAAAGTAGGCAACATTTATTCAGACATCTCCTCTGTGTTTACGTAATAGCCAGACATAGTGGTAATTATCCACAATACCAGTCCTTTAAATCACATTTCTTAGTCGTCTGCTGTTCATCAAGCACAGAATTCCCTGTAACTTATGATCCTTTTACATGCCTCTGACAGTCCAATAAAATGGTAGCCTTGAGACACAGAGAAACGTACTCCCAACACTTTATTGCCTCATTTGTGATGACACAGACCAATTGCAGTTGTCTATCGCTACAGATTTTCTCATCCCTCACAAGTGGGTGACAAATGTCTAGTTATTAGCCTAATTAGACATGTAGTCACGTTTACAGAAAGAAAGCTTACTTTAACTCCCAAAGAGCCACTGCCTTCCCTCTTTAATCCCATCCCATGTGGCTATGTTTTTTTTTTTAGCTTTCGTGCATATTTTAAAAGGTTTCTTTTAATTTCAGCCAGACTTTGAATTTGACAGCTGGAAACTGTTGGTACTAGATGTTCTCAGTAATATTGCGTTTTGAGTCAGAGTTTCAGCTGTGACAAGTACGCAGTACGTAAAATGCTTGCTGGGTTTGTGAAATGCAGGCTTAGTATATAGCCACATCTCGCCAAAGGATAGTGATGCCATGTTCCACAACAAATCTGTTTAGGCCTAGTCTATCTTATCTCAGTGGTTGTCGTTCCATTACTTTGCTCGGCAGCTGGGTTATCACAAGATTTGATCACTGAAATTGAGTTTGTTCCTCTCAAAGTTATGTGATTTCCAATGAACAGATTTCCAATGAACAGCTGGTTTAGACAAATGGTTCGGTATCAGCTGTTTGGGGCATGTTTTAGATTTGAAGGGTGCAATACTTTGGATTGAATAAAATTACCTGCCATTACTGGCAGATGGTTCTTCCTGCCACCAGTAATTTATCTGAAAGTGCCTGCTCTTAGTAAATCATTATGTGCAAGGCCTCCTTGATGGTTTTGTTGGAGGGAGTATGTCTCTTGGCTGGCCTGGGAGCACCTTGGTATTCTCTTGAAATAGCTGGCAGAAGGGTCTAGGATGAAGGTAGCCTGGTCTCTGCTCAGACTGCTGCCCCAGTGACCTGACCTCAGATAAGCATAAGAAGGTGAATTGATAGATGGATGGATATATCAAAATGTGAATTTAAAATGTTTATGGAAATGCATCTAATGACTCAGGTCTGATTATGCAAACAAATCCTCTTTATTCCACAGATGAAAACTAAAATGTGGACAGAATGGTGTTTATAACGTTATGACTAGTTTGGAACAGATTCTTTGTGATGCCACTGGTCAATAAATGGATCGTTTAATTTGACTGGAAGCAGGTTCGAGTTTGAGAAGAGCCCTATGATGGCAATTCTAACAACTCAAAGCAGCAATGTGACTTTGTGACCTTTAGACCTCAGGTCCTGATGGTCCACAAATCCACTTTAAAAATTGGGGGGACCTGTTCTTTCAAGCAGTTGCCCCGACTCTGGAATGCCCTGCCCCTGTCACTGCGTGCGGTTGATTCTGTTGACTCTTATTAAAAGCGGCTGAAGACACTTTTATTTAGACAAACATTTAGTTTATATTAGGCTTTTACGTTTTTGTTTTTATCTTTTATAGTTTTGTGTGTGTTTTATTGTTTTTTTATTTTACATTGTTGCACTTTGTAAAACACTTTTTGATTTCTATCTGTGAAGGATGCTATATAAATAATGTTTACTTACTTACTTGAAAGAATTACAAGTATGTAAGTAGTTTTTGGATTATTTTTGGACCTCCAATCTACTTGACAACAGGCAAGGTTCTGGTGGTATTCATGTGTTGATGTATAACTAAGGTACAAATCTGATGTTGGGGTGGGTCGCTCACGATTGGGTGGGCTAAAGAGGATGAGGACAAGACAATTATTATCAAAGAATATATTTTTTTATTTAGCTACAATAAGGAACAGTTTACAATTTCTGTGAATAAACACTTAATAATCAATAAATACACTTGCAAGAAAGTTTAAAGTACTTGATTATGTGTCAGATTTACTGCATATTGTTAGGTTTACGAGTCAGCTCTTTCTGATTTTGTGGGAGAGCGGTATTTTTTTTTTATGTTGACTTGATGGATATTCAAAATGTCTTTTCTGACATTCTCTGATCGTGCAGAGTCACTGTATTGGACTCATGAACCTATCATTAGTCGTGATGAATCCCCTGGTCTCTCTTTAAAACGACCGCTCAGCTCTACATCCTGCAGCTTTTACACTGCCCATAACTGCTCTTGGCTTTAAGCTGCATCTGAAATTATTGCCTTAATAAAGTTGACTTTGTAATCTTTGCATGCATAAGCATCTCACAGTGATAGAGAAGGACTGTCTGGCTCTGTGTTAGGGCTCCCATGGGTGCTCTATTGGCAGGCGGCGCTGGTGCTCGTGAGTTAGTGCTGCCTCCGTCGCTCACAAACGCTTTAACTTTTAACTCCAGCTGCTGCTACTTGTCATTTACACACTTTTTCCGTGTAAAAGCTGCCTCCAGGCCAAAGCTGCTCACATCTAATTGCCGTTTAAGCGTTGTCTTTTTTGTCACTGCTCCTGTCAGACTACATCATTACGTCCATAAAAAACTGACATGTGTTTTTGCAGGATCTGAGCTTCATTTCTTTTGCTGGCGACAAGACAAAAAAACAAACAGCTTGATTCTCAAGCTAAATCCTTCAGCGCAGAGAGAGTGGCCCGTGTTTATCCAGTAGTTCCCATTTAAACACTGCTGATATATTATGAACATGTCTCTGAAATACAGCTGTGACAGCCCCCTGTTGGATAACCAGGAAATGAGGACCACTCTCCTCCCTGTCCTTACACTGATTTAAAATGTAGTTTATTATTTTCTTATTGCATCTCATTTTAACTGCAGATGACTGAGAAGTTACTGAATGGAGCTATTAACTTGCCTAAAATGTGTATTTTAACATGACGTTGGTACAGTGTACAAAATCAGTTCATTCAAGTGTATCAAGTGTAAATCAATATCAGAATCATTAACAGAAACCCCTTTAAACCAAACTTAAAATATTAATATATTATTTATGGTAAATCATTTAATAACTATTACTATAAAATAACTATTATTAGTAACAATAAATATTATTTTTGATTCACTGCTAATATACAGAAAAATTATTATAACAGTTATTTTTAGATCAGTTCTCAAACACTGGATCGGAACCTAAAAGTCACCCAAAATATTTTTAACAAAAAAACTTTTATCCTATAACTAAGCTCTGGAGCAAGTCAATGATAAAAATGGGCAAAAATAATTTAAGGTGAATTAAAAACAAAAAAATTGGCTTTAAAATGTAAGGTAAAAAAAGAAAATCTGAAAAATATTTTGCTTTGGCTTCTGAAAAAGTTTTGGGAAACACTGCTCTAGAATCTTTAATATGCAAGAATAAACATTCTACATTTTTTAAATAACGAGGTACTAAAGCCAAAACTAATCTATTTTAATTATTTTAAATGTAGTATTAATAAACAGTATGCTTTCTCTTGTCAAGAAAATTTTGAAAAGTTCAATGTTTCTGAAACTGCTTGAATTTTGGGGGACACCAAATATGCGGGATTTGAACCCGGGTTCAAATCTCGCTCTGTCATTTGAGAATATGTAGAGATTATATTAACTAATGATAAAAGTACGTAACGATGCGCGTGAGAGAGTTAAAGGGGCGGGGTCTGTGCCCTTTGGCAGCGCGCTGCTCGAATGCAAATATCATGCTCCGTGACAGAGTTCAGCTCAGAGTTGGATGCGCCTCGCTCCTCACTGGATCTAAAGCGCACCACCACCAGAGACGCACCGCTAAGCGAAACACTCAAACAGGTCTGCGGGCTCCGGGGACAGCGGATTGTTCTGATAATCACCTCTCACTTGAGCTGTTTCTTCGGGCGTTACGTCTAGTGCAGTGGCGCGCGTCTAGTGACACACGAGACAAATGGAACGATGTGAAACTGTGACAGAGGGACGGTGCACTGGAGCTTTGTGGAGGACGGTTTGATCCATCTTTCACTGTTAATTAAAAAGGCAGAGATCTCAAGGAGAAGCGTAACGCACGAGCCACATGGGCAGGTGGGTACAGTTTACACGATCCACCTTTCAGTAAGATTCTACAATAACTAGTCACAATGTTTAGGTGGGAAGTCTTCATTTTACATTCCTCATAATTATCCTCAAAAGCACAAGATTTATAATAGCAACAAGTTCCATTCTGAAAAACCTTAAATATTCAATTATTTATTACTCCAATTGTTTTAGTGCACTGATTCCACCTCAAATGTTTTTTATACTTTATACTAAGTTATTTGTGAGGTATGGAATTACAGTCCCCCTCAATATGGTCCAATTTCAGATTTATTTATATTAGTAGTCATAGTAACTGACATACATTTTCCACAGAGGGAAGAAATGGTATGAAATGTTGTAATGATAAAAAGTTGTTTCAATCTTAATCTGTATTAGATATAATGGTTAGCCTATGTTTAGAACAACAGGTTAAGGAGAAGATAGAGTGATGTAGAAAATATATATAAAACACAAGAAAATGTCCAATCTGGCCACAATTTACATTTTTTAACCTAACCCCTCCATTCCCAATGCCATAATCAAAAACGCTCTTAAGGTCTGAAGAAATGTCAGGGAAAATACTGATTTAATGAATATTTTCAGATGCCGTGCAGACATATATGTTCACTCTAGGCCTAAAGTCGCTGTCAGTCCCGGCTTCAAAGTGCAGGACTTTTGAAACAAGTGAAAACTGACATGACCTGAGGCTAAACTGTGGACAGGTAGGACTGGCCTTTATTTCCCTGAAGCACACACTGCTGTACTACAGGCTGCTGCTGAGTCTCTGAGGCAGTGTACTTGACCAGAACTGTGCAGGATCAGCTCAGTGCCGTGGCTCGTCGGCACCAGTCGATCAGACAGAGGCTTATCTGCAGGAAGGGGCTGCTGATAGTTCTGAGTGTGTTCATGAGCTCACCCCTGACTCCCTTTGAGATTAAGAGCAGAGGAAGTGATGGTTTAGACTTCTGTGAGCGTTGTGGGGTCTGACCAGAGCTGACCGCTCTGATAATGAGCCACAGATTTAGAGATGTTTGCATGCACGGAGCATGTCATGCTCTGGTTTCACATAAAGCCAATCAACACCTCGTTTCCTTTCCCTGTTTTTCTTCTCAGTCACCTCCTTATGTTGCTTACTGCGCTCCCTGTTTTTCATTGTGGCTAGTGTGGGATAAACCAGGCTTGGATGTACATTCATTGTTTTTAAATACAGTACAAACTGTACATCAGCGGTCACTGCGACAGGATACGACGCCCACAAATTACCTCCAAAGTCGTAATGTTGAATGTTCTTTCTAAAACGAGGAGTGTGGAGCTGTTACAAGGCAAAGTGCAAACCTCAATGTCTGCTTTTATGGGGAAAAAACCCTGAGGCCTTAGTCTTTAGTGTCTGTTGACTCTCTCTTTATGTCTGGGCCTGAGACTGCAGAAAGCCATCGACAGGTTGCATTTGTAACTCTGAGCTCAGAGTTGTGGCACCTTCTCCAGTTCAATTAATTCCCAGTGTGGGGCTCCCTTTCAGCGTGTGAATAATTGATAGATCAAACTTAGGACTTACAAAAGGGGCAATTTAATCTTCTGACTATTTCATGAGGCTAGCTTGGTTTCATTGAGCCCAGTTGTTTGTGGCCAACTGCAAAGAAATGCACTCAGTTTAACAAACGAGTGGCATAGACTGTGAACTTGTGAAAAAGAGCAGGTGACTGTTGCTGTGGCATTGTCTAAATCTTGAAATTTAGTCAGTCAAAATATTGTTTTAGTATGTTTTGATAGCATCAGTCTCACTAGCCTGGGACCAAAATGTGAGTTGCAGGCATATTCCGGATGATCATGGAACATTCAAAGGAAAATATTAATTAGGTACAATATAGTTGTCCATTGTGCTTGCTTGCTGCTAACAGGTGGCATTGTACTTGCAGTTAAATGATTCTGAAATTATATTTGTGGTTCTGTAAAAAGTGGGTTTTAATTTTTGGATTGCAAGTTGAGACCACTGGAGACCCACTGCTTAATAGCTTGTTCTTTCCACAGCTTCAAGCAACTGTCAGTGTGTTTTGACAGAGAATGTTATTTTCAAGACACTATCAAAATCATCATATCAAAAGTAATTAGTTTTAGATTTAGAATTAAACATGATATTACAGTGGTGGAAACAGTCAGGACTGGAGCTCTCAGTATCTCTGTGGCGTGTAAGAGCAGATAGTGAGGGGCCGAGGTGGGCTTTTGGCAGGGTGCATGGACTTGTGGGAGTGCTGCGTTATGAAAGAGGCTCTGGCTCACGTCCTGAGTTACTCAGAGCTGGAAAAGGTTAGCGTCCCGTTCTCCAATCATCACTCTCTTAACTAACAAACAGGTGCTAAAAACACTGGCCCCACTGCTCATTTGGCTCTTTTATATAAATATGACTCTAGCTCCAAGGTGTCACTGACATTCTCACTCATTAAGTGTTAAAAGTAAATAAACTCACTGTTGGAACAGTCTGCAGTATTTCCCGATTAGGATAAGCCCCCTGTCAGCCTCCCTCTCTTAGGATAGCTTACCAAAAATACTAAATAAATTCATAAAGAAATATGTACAGTTAGCTGTACAGATGGTAATATATATATGCTTTTGAAATCTGGAATATTTCTCCAGCTATAGGCAGAAGAAGTGTTTATTTTTCAATTGTTTACAGTCTAAGTTTGGGCCATTTTGTTCATAACAGAGACTATGTATTATTTAAAACACTTGATGTGTCCCATATGCATTTCCTTATGTAAGGGCACTTTTACGCTGTATGTGTCCTACATACCCACGTGGGGAGTGTATGAGAATAATTTATGTACATGCACATGAGGCCTGCTTTCAAAGCATCCCTCTGAAACTTTTTAGGATGAGCCCGACTACTGGATTCTAACTGTAACTACCACAGATGGGATTGTTACGTGTCAATTTAATGCTTATGTGTTCAGGGGAGGTATATGTTGTTGTGAGATGGACTGCACTATAGCTATGAAAAATTGTTCAAGGGTCAAATGTAGCACATTTTACAGGGCCTACATTTGCTCTGGGATACTTCTGTACAAAGCTTTACATTTTGTATGTTTTAAGATGCAAGAGTTAATTAAGAGGTGTTTCATGGCACATTTTAACAGTCATATTGAACCTTCTTGTTGTTGCACTCTGTGTGACTGTCATGACTGTCAATCTGACAGTCAATCAAACATGAGTTCACCAGACTTAGGTAATTAAAAAAGTACAGAAGTGTTCAAATTCAGACACATTATGCCAGGTCTGGAATTAATGGACTATTAACTAACTAACTATCTATTAACTAACTATTAACTATTAATGGAAAATGCATAACCTTTACTTTGCTATACGTTTGCATAACATGAAATGGCCATTTTCCTGTTACTGCTGTGCATCGAAAAGGGCTACAGTCAAAAATACCTTTCACTATCTGATGAAATGTACAAAGGACCAAATGACATTGTCCTTAGTGTGAGCCCACCAACAGCTTGACTGCCAAATATGGTCTTATTTGACTTTTATTGAGCTGTGAGAAAGGACCTCCCATCGCTCCCATCCTACCATCTTCTGTATGTCCTCTTCACACCAGAGCTGTAAATTCTGCCAAAGATGACAATATCTAAAAATGATCTTAGCACCAAATATGTCAGAGCCGGCCGCTCATGTTGCAGGCTTTAATCACAGGCAACAATCAGCTTTAGATCTTATCTGAGACAAAATAAACATTTAAAAGCAGTGACTCCCTCTGCCCTCAGAAGAGACCACACTCAATAAACAATGTAAAGCTTATTATTCCCCTTAAAACACATTAGCCACAGGGTTCACTCTGCTACTGATGAGGAAATTCTGTCTAGTACCTTGATCAAAAAGCAAAATGGCCATCAGTAATGGTCAGTAATAAATCAATGTTAAGCTAATCCTTCCGTGCTGCTCCTATGCTGACCTCTGAAACAGAAATGAAAACTACACTGTCACCATAAATATTCCATTCATTCATTCATTTTCTACCGCTTTGTCCCGTTAGGGGTCGCGGGTGACTGGAGCCTATCCCAGCAGCTTTGGGCCTGAGACAGGGTACACCCTGGACAGTGGCCAGTTAGTCACAGGGCTGACATTTAGAGACAGACAATGACAAACAACCATTCACTCTCACATTCATTCACTAGGGACACTTTAGAGTTGCCGATTAACCTGTACATGCATGTCTTTGGACGGTGGGAGGAAGCCGGAGTACCCGGAGAGAACCCACGGTAACACTTGGAGGACATGCAGACTCCTCACAGAAAGACTGGAGGCTCTGGTTTCCCCCACCAACAGCAAAACACTAAACTTGCTATAGTCTCCAGTTAGTGTCATGACTGCGGTATTTGGGCGCCCCCTGGTGGTGGCTGCTGATAATGAATTTGAAAGGGTTAAGAATTTTTCTTTAAAGGAGAGATGCCATGCAATGTAGACACCTAGATCCTGGTGATGGTGGAGAAGAGGGAGCGTGGGCTGCTGATGCTGGGAATAGTATGATGGTGTGAGAGGGGGAGGTAGTAGGATAAGACTCAACTGAGAGGTCGCAGTAAGGCAGTGTTAAAGGGAGGAGTCCTCTTGTTTGAACTTTTACTCAATCTTCATAATTAGACATATAGCCACAAAAAGAACAATTGCATGAATTTATCAACTAGTGCAACCTATTGTCACCTCACTAGTTCTGACACAAAAAAACAATGGCAACATCCAACTTCTATTCCTTACAGTTATAGTGGCTCTAGTATGCACTGTAACACACTCCCCCTTATGCTAAAAACACACATGCATTTAACCATCAGAAAACCCACCACACTGCCCCCACCCCTTTTTTGTCTTTTTTTACACAGCCTCAGTGAAGTCTCTTGCACTAGCACTGGTGCCAAAGTTCATCGTGCCTCTGGGCTTGTTTGGACATGTAACGGCAGCAGCATCCCGCTTGAGTGAAAGATCCAAACTGACAGAAGAGGAAGGGAGGGCAAAGCCAGAGACAGCAGCAGACAACAGGAGAGGGGAATCCACCTGCACTTCCCCTGTCACTTGATCCGTCTAGTCGTAAAGGGGGGGACCCTGCGTGGCCGGGACAGCAGCAGAGACTATGCAGCTAGGACTGGTGGCGCTGGCGATGGTCTTCCTCAGCTCCATGGGTCACAGCGACAGGCTGTCCAAAATCAGAAGGCAGAGACGAGGTGAGTTCCACATTGTTCCAAAGGGTTTTCATTCTGTTTCTTCTTTGCCTGTGAATGATACTGTGAAGGCCTCATCTTTGGTCAGTTTATATAAGACTTTTATGGATTTTGATGGATTTGACCACAAAGTCATGGCTTTTTTTGTGTCTGGCTTTGCTAATATAATAGACTGACTACCTGACAGTTGTAAGCTTTCAACTGGACCGTGCTGCCAGTGTTGTTGGAAGCATTTTTTGACCTCGTGCAACCACAGAGATCAAGCTTCTCGCTGTATATCTCCAGCGCCCGGCTGCTGGTGTTTGTGTTAGCTTTGAAATAATTCTTCCTTTACACACAAGCAGCTTTCAGTCAATGCCAAGTTGAGCCCAAGAAGCAGGATTCATATAATACCAGGACAGGCCACAGAAACAGATGTGGTGTTATTAAAATGCTCTGGAGGAACATGTTGTTTGTGCCCAGAAATGGCATTTTGTTATTCTCACGTACAGTGCTACTAAAAGATAAAAGCCTGAATTCAGGTCACAAAGGTTTCAAATATAAAACTGAATGGTCTTGCTATAAACAATCTACATTTGGACAAGCAAGAGTGGAATAACTCTTTTAATAAACCTTAAAAGATCCTTAAAAGTATTTTTATACTATCAAACAGTTTTCTTTTAGCTTTAAACTCAGTAAATGTGTAGACTTTACTTAATTTGATAACTTTATTTAAATTTGTTTTACTTTAGAAAGTCATTATTCTAAAAAAGTGCATACTATGGACAGTATTAAAAAATATAAAGTATGGGCTTGTAAAGACAAACGGACCATTGAAGATTATAGTGTATTTGTTAAAATTGTAAAAATACCTTTTAAAAATACCCAAATTGCATAAACACTGCTTATCATTTTGCTGCATTTCAAGTCATGCTGCATTTGTGTTAAGTTCATTTGGGCCAACCATCCTATTTTTTTAATTTTATACAAAGAATCAGTTTAGAAATTGTTATCAATCAAAAGGATACAGACCAATTTTCTATTTGAAGGGAATGGGCCTAGCTGGCATTACTTAGAGAAGAAAAGATTTTTTGGTCGACTTTGCAATATTTGGAAAGAAATATTAAATAAATTAAAGAAATCATAAACATTAAATACTACAACAATAATCATGAGTCTGTATTTTCCTATATTGCTATGTCAATGTTATAATTTGCTATGTGTTTTTTTTAATTATAATGTGTTTTTTATTGTACTGGACCAATTTAAGTACTTTTATACTACTTTCTACTTTTGGCTGCAAATTCAGTGATATGTTGGCTAACTGTTGTCAAAATTGATTGAGATCACCTATTGCAGTGAAATTCATGCACTTTTAATTAGTTTATAAGCTAAAGACATTTTTTGAAAATGCTAACGTTGGGTTTTATAAGGAGATTTTTTTTAACTAAGGGCACTTATAAATTATGAAGCCTCAGTGTGAAATTGAACATTGAATACTAATTTTGTGTCATAAAATAAAACATTTATCAGCCACAAAACACAATATTTAACCATTGTCCTTCTACAATCTATGTGTCTCCTGCAGCCAATAGCTGCTTGAGAAAGTTAGGACCTCACTGTTTTCACTGTCTTTACAGTTTACACACAACACAGTGGGTGGCGTTCTCAAATTACAACACCTTGTCAACCGTATTTACAAGTTTGTGGTTTTGAGGAAACTGATTCTGTGAACCTGTAACAAGAAAGGAATGATGTATGAAACCAAGGGCACTGACACTAGAGTTGGTTGTTGGAGGGAAAAATGAACATTGTGTGATCATTATAAAAGCATTTTTTTATGATCTGATATAATAACAAAACTTTCTCTAAAAGGCAGATTTTTTTATTTCTCTTTTACCCATCTACAGTTTTACAAGCTCAGATACATTCTGTCCTTTTTGACTGCAGGCGGTTTTTGAGTTGTTTTTTTTTCGACTCTTGGTTGGCTGTCAACCCCAATTACCAGGGTTTCTCCCAATGAAAATCTGCTAAGGATCTCCGGCAAGCACTTTCTCGTAAACAGAGAGTCAATGTTCAAACAAAGATGTTTGGCCTGGCTGTGGTTAGATTAAGCTGTGTGCATTAACCCTTGTTTTCTGCAGTGATGAAGTGCTGGTAGCTTTACTGGCTCAGATCTTTGGATAAACCAGCATAGTATTCCAGTCTCCTTTTCCTCTGAATGTTCACAAATGCACTTTTATTCCTCCATGTTTTTCTATTATGTTTCTCCAGTTAGTACTGAGGGGCCACTGTCTTGTCCCAAAGGCTGTGATCGATGCTCGGAGTATAACGGCTGTGTTAAGTGTAACCCCAAGCTCTTCATCTTCCTGGAGCGGAATGATATCCGACAGATAGGTGTGTGCCTGGCCTCCTGCCCCACCGGATACTTCGGCATGAGGAACCCCGAGGGCAACAACAGGTGCACACGTGAGTAGAACTTATTTTGGCTTCTTGTGACCCAGTATGAGTGGAGCTATGTTTGTAGATGGACTAGGCTATTTAATTAGGCCACCTTTTATTTTATAATGTGCAGACAAGGTATACAACTTACCAAACCATCGCTAACATGTCTGACTTCTGTCACAACAACCATCAAAACATTTGTATTAGCTTAAAACAAATGAGTAGAATGCATATCCTGCGTGGGTCTTGTATGTATGTGTATAGGACTTTCTTGACTTCCATTAACATGACGCAAAAACTGTGTTAACCCGGATATGCTCAGCTGATGCTGAAAATGCTGTCTGCCAGGACAATAGGGACAAAACCCATTGCTGATAATGCCACATTGATAACACTCAAGAAGAGAGGAACACAACTTCTCAAATTTGGTGACCACCTAACGCGTTGTGATCCAAGTAATCCATTGTTTCTCTACTTTTTTATATCAGCAACATGTTAGTTTGTGGAAAAACTGGCTTCATCAACAACATTAATCTACTTCTCATCAGGCAGCCCAGCTCCAGCGGACACATGTGACCTGTTGTGTGTAGAGCTCCCATGTGGGCACGAGATGTGATGTGAGCTGAGAGCCCAGCCTCAGAGTCTCCACAGCTGTGCAATGAGTGCATCACTACGCTGCCTGTTGTTTTCATAAAACTCACCATAGCAGCTGATTGGAGTCTGTTGCACTGCTGCTTATAACAGTTCTCTAAAACATGTTGTGTGCACGCATGTCACTATATGTTTAACTCCTGTTTTTAGTGGGCAGTGAAACTGGAAACTGGAATAAATTAATGAAGCTCCTTCATTTATTTACAGAAAATGATGCTCCTCCTATAGCGGCACTACCTGCAGTGTAGACCTAGTCACAAAGATTTTAGTATTGCATGAGTACTCTAGAGGGTAACACAGTAATGTAACACGTTTTTAAGAGTAGTAATGATGCAGCCTAATTAGTTTTGCTAACCAACACTTTTAATGACTAAACAATCAATTAGCCCACCCTACAGATAATACAAAGTCAAATATGTAAATATGTATAAGTGATATATAAGTGTAACAATAAATTCCAAATTTAGATTTAGATGTCATTAGCAAACGGGCTATAAGGGTGTGGTTACATGTGGACTACACACTTGAAGTACTTTTGTAGTGGTTTGTAATGGCACTGGCCTCACACTTCTAGCCAAGGATTACCAACTCCTGTTTCCTCTTCTGTGTAAAGAACAAACCAAATCGTAACAAAATCCCAACAAAAACAACACTAATGCACTGTTGTTTGTTTTTTGAGAAAACGTCTGGGCCATTATACACTCTTCATGCCAGGGCTTTGTCATGCCAGCATTGTTATTTTTCATATTCTCACAACATCTTAGAATAATGGACTCTGGGGATTTCTTGCAAAAAAGAGAGTGGGTAAGCATTTCTAAATATTTATAAAAAGTTAAAGCATTAAGTTCTTTGAGGGCGGACAGCAAACTATTTACACAGCAGCTGTAGCTGATCACTGCAGAAATAATCTCAGTGTTTGTTGCTTATGTCTTCTGTGCAGATGCATGTTACAAAGCTGCAATAGAGTTGTCTCTTTTGTACTTAAAAATATAAGAGCTATGAGAGCTAATACTAGCGGACAAAAGAAAGTGTCAGAGAGGCCGTTTACAAAATGACACATTTCACCCAGTGACCCTGGCTTCTGCTGCCATGACTTCTGATTCAGTGTAATGACTGTAGTGGTGGAGTTCACAGCGCCCCTACTGACCTGGCAGACATACTACAGCACTCTCAGCAGCTGAGTGTATCCACATGAACGCAGTTCCTCCAGATAGAGCCAGGAGCCAGCATTTGCATTTTGGCATTAAGTAAACAGTCCCCTTTTTTTTATAAATAATCATTCAACATGAACAATAATCAAGACTTCCATTCAACAAACATGAGTACGAACACTTTTGTATTAATTTTGCTCCAGGACATTTTTCTGGAGGTCCATTTGCTGATTATAGTGTCTTATCAAATTAAATATTGAGACCAATGCACCAATTCACTGACTGTCATTATTTTCCCTGATTGAGACCCTTTATTATTTTCATCTTTAAATTACAAATTTTTGCATCACTAGCTAAAAATATACTGTAGCTAAAACTAACCTTGTTCCCACAATGTTAAATTTTCACCCAACTTCTAACCAAACATTGTCCTGTCATCTGGTGCTTTTAACTTGGGTTTCCACATCAACAGTTTCTCGGGCTTAGCTCGACAATACCGTTTATTCATCTAATATTATGCTCGCTAAATCTGTTAAAAAAGCTGTCATTTTGTGAAACTTTACAGATTTTGTGTGCCTCTCACAAATAACCATTTGTTATAACCCAATCATCCAATTTTATCCATGTCATCTCTCAATGTCTTGTTAGTAACATTTGTCTTAAATTATAGGCTTACAAAACTTCAGTGCTGTCAAATTTAGCTGTCAGGTTCTTAAAAATAGTAATTGTGTGCAGCAGGCGAGAAAGCAGAGCTCCTAGTGAGATCTTAGATCATTTCTGGCCTCACTTTGGAACCAGCTGCACAATGCCATTATTCAGTAAACAAGAATGAGATCGATATAGATACAAAAAAAATATGGATACCTTAAGCCTCCACTGTTTCCATCCAGATGTATAAAATGAGGAATTAGAGACAAGCGTGGGAGTCTCAGGAGTCTGCTTTTTATCTTCCACTAAGTCATAATTATCTGAAACTCAAGAAATGTGGTTGTTTGACGGTGGAGTGAGCGTGAGGTGCAAGGAAAGCTGCTTGGAGAAAGTCACTGAAGCCTATACACTCATATACTAAATGTGTTTTATTCCAATCTGAAGTAAATTTTTATGCAAAGCTTTGTACTATTTTGTCTTGCTCCGTAATGAACCCAGGCCTGTAGTGCATGTGTTTTAAAGTAAGGAGTGTTTCATAACTAATAAATCTCTTGGAGGACATAAAACCCATGTTGTCCTCTCCCTGGAGACCCATTAGTCTTTGAAAATAGAACCAAAGTAAAGAGAGAAAGAAGAATTAATGAACATGACTCATTCTTTGATTTAATTCTTTACTTGTGTCTCCCTGTGTCTTGCAGAGTGTAAAGTAGACAATTGTGAAACATGCTTCAATCGCAATTTTTGCACAAAATGTAAGGAGGGCTTGTATTCACACAGTGGGCGGTGTTACGTGAGCTGCCCCCCAGGCCAGCATCCAGCCAATGACACCATGGAGTGCATCGGTGAGTGACCTTCAGTTTTTACTACCTGCATTCTTTACTACTTACAGAGTTCAACCTGGAGTCTTTAGTTTGGAATTGGGTGCCTGACAAGTGGAAAAGAAGGGCTAAAGTTCTGCAGAACACAATTAATTATTAGTAGCTCTCCAAAAACATCATTGTACTTGTTAGGGACAAAAACAACTCAATGCACAAACAGTGCTAGATGAAGATCTTTTAATATAATTTTCATTCAAGAAAAGGAAAGGAAGACACAGCAGTTTTTTAAATAGACTAGAATTTTGGAAATAACTCCTGCACATTTGAAATTGAATAGCCCCAAAACTCTTATCACATAACTTACAAAGTTTGTAGCCAAAGATCCTGCATCACTTTCCTTTGATGGAATAAATTTAATTTAACAGTACATAACCATCATTCATTCCAAAGTATGTAATATTTATGAAGTCAAGAGTTTAGGCATGACATTGAATCAGTGTCAACAATCTGTTTAACATTTACAAAAACAAGATTCAAAGGTATTTGGGAGGTATGGGAATGTAGTTGACAAAAACAATCCCAGTTATTGTACCTAGAATACTTCATACTTTTTTTAGCCTATGTTTAAATATCATATCTTATCAAATAACAAGAACAAATAATTATACTGTTGTATTTGAACCATGTTGTAAAATGTTGTCTCTTCTCTCAGGACCCCGTGTTGGAGACTGCGAACTCTCCGAGTGGAACCAGTGGAGTTCCTGTATGAAGAAAAATAAAACATGTGGATTTAAAAAAGGCTCACAGTCTCGGGTCCGTTTACCGCTGCCACAGATGCACAGCACAGACACGGCCTCCCCCTCACCGGCCTGCTCACCACTGACCGAGAAAAGGAAGTGTGTGGTCACCAAGACGCCCTGCGTAAAAGGTAAACACTCACCCTCAGTACTCGGGCTGGGAAATATTCATATTCATTGCTCGCAGAAGTTATGATATGAAATAATGAGTTGTGTGTTATAGAAAATGGTTGCAGTTTTTTAATTCAAAGTTTAGAAAGCTAGGAATTAATTGGATGCAAGCTTTATGTCCTGCTTATTGCAGCAGGCTTCACCTTCACCCTCTGACTCTGCCACCAAAGAAGACTTACTCACTTATTTATTCAAGTAAATGGCAACACATCTGTTTCAAATAGAACTGATTTCTCCTATAGAAAGACAACATGTGTAGTGCTTGTTACTGTTACTGTAGCTGAATCCATCCTGCACACAGACATGCAAGCCTCTTCAGTGGTTACCAGTGGTTCTTCAGTGGTACCAGACTTTACAGTACCAACCAAATCTGTACTGAACTACACAGCTTAATGTTATTCAGTTTCTTTTAGCGTTGTTTTGGTCTTTCATAGAGTTGCCAGAATAAGTAATCACTGATAATGTGTCGGAAAAGTCCTGGAAAATTATCATCTTAAAATAGGGGCAACTCATGTAAACCAATCTTTACACATGCACCAAATAATGTAACCCTACTCAATACAGCATGTAATGTAATGAGAATCTGATGGCCAATGAATGAGCAATGAGTAGAGTGTGCTTCATAAAAACCATTCATCAGTGCTTTGATGAATGATGGAGACATTTCTCAACACGCGCAGGCTCCTTTCCTGCCAGTGAGTCTATGACCCGCAGTGTGTTGATTGGGTTTGGTTTGGCTTAGTTCGCAAGATACACAATCTTTTGACTTCTCAGCATGTAAACAAGAAACTCCTTCTAGGAGCCAAGCAGATGAAGGGCGGGCACATTACGCAGTGCAATGCTGGAGCCGGATCAGATCTTGAAAAGGCTATTTGTTCTGCGGACCGTTGAAGCGTGAGGTTTACACGGCCATGACATGTTTGCTTGGGCTCTTATCATCCACACAACAGCTTGTTCTGCAGCAGGTTAACAGCCATTCTCACCAGTTAGTGGCCATTATCCACTTTTACAACAGCTTGTTAGGCGTTCTTGGCCTTGTGCAATGCTACGGTCAATAAATGCTCGTTCTGGAATATGTCTACAGTTTATTAGATGAAAGGTGCCAATACCCATGGTGATTTATTTGTACCATTTATGCTTAGAAGTAGAGAGAACACATAAATACAGCATTCTGAGCTTTAAAAAACATTAAAGGTGGACATTAAATTGTTTTGTTAATTATTTATCATTTACAAGGCTTAGAAAGTGCCACCCTGGGATCTTGTGAGCAACTATTACACTATGAACATTAAAAGGTCTTAGGAGTAATCCATTGCATGAAACAAAACCTAATGGATCCTCATCAATTTATCACCATGTCCCTATGTTTTTATATGGACAGAAGGAAATGGTGGAACAAAATTTGACATCACTGACATGTAGGGGTGGGCAATAAATTGGGATAAATTCAATCAGTGCAAGTTTGATATGTTTGAACAATGTAAACACGAATAATAGCTGTATTGCAAAAGTGAATACAACAGAACCAGTTTCCTTGTTGAGCACTCTATACTGGCTAATGCTGCTAGTGCCCAGAGCAGGTAAAATAATATTGACTATGCAAAAGCTAAAGACGACTAATATAAGCACCAGAGAAAGACCCTTGCATAGGTAATTTTCAAAAAGGCTGGATGACATGTGAGGTGTCGAGTGATGAGTCATACAAGTGCTCTGGTTTATTAAATACATGTTGAAGTAAAGGAGGCCCTGCTTTTCTTCCACTTTGGATAAAGATATATGCAGTGCTGTAGAGTGTGGCTGCCAAAATGCACAGGAATAATTATTTTTCTATATGTCAAGTGTGATAGTGCCATGTGTGTGTGCGCGCTGAGAGCACAGCCGTGGACTCATCTGTGGGAGTTGGCTGGCAGACTGGCTGTTTAAAACACAGGGGGCAGTCCCTGTATAACATTAGTGATTTAGTGGTCTGCAGATCTCATGCGTTGTGTTGATTCGGCCGCAAATTTTTCTCCCCCCTTTTCCTGAAGCTCCACTAAGGGTCTCACGCGAAAACAGAATTTTTTGGATGTGTTATTGCGTTTGTCAGGCAAATATTGTTTAACTTGGACGGAGTCTAGGTTCAATCAGGGTTGTCATAAACTGATGGAGTCCCCCTCTCAGGGATCCATTAGTGATTTGTACAGCACTAATTAAGTCCTTTCCCAAGAAACAGTGTGTGAAGACTTCTCAATAAGGCCGTACTCACTCCTCATTGGCAGCAGTTTGAGGCATTATAGACTTAGTCCAAATATAATTGGACTTTTAAACTCATGTAATCCGACTAGAAGCCTGTCATTTTAATTTGTCAAACTAACATTCCTTCATAATGCTGTTAATACTCATGTTATTGCAACATATATACAGCTTAGTCGAGCTAATGTTGGATTAAATGCTCCGATTAGCTCCAGAGCCAGTCAGCGGCACAAAAATACATGAAGATTGGTGTTAAGCGCAATACTCAGACATTTGTAGTCTGGAGAAGATACATATTTTGGCTAACTTGTTTCTTAGTTGTTTGCTCTCCCCATAAAAAAGTTTAAAAGGAAAAAGCTGTTCTGGCGTAGTTAGTGATGAGTTCAAATGCTTCTTGGAAGGCAAAGTTGCTGAGTCAGAAATGCATTTTTCCAACTTTGTTGTGTTCTTCTGCTTTCCACTTGGAAAGTCAAGAAACTGATTATCACGGTTTAAAGTAGACTAGTTTATTTAGAATTTTTGGACAGTTCGTCATTTAATGCTACAAACAAGTCAAGGTTAACGTCATCTCCTTTTCTCTTTCTAACTAAATCTGAAGCGTCTTAAATATCAAGACCCCATGGACGCAGCATTAGTCTGAGTTATGCATGTAAACTCAGACAATGACACAATATCAGAAAATGAGTACAGACTTTCACAATTCCTTTTGTGTAAATGTTTTAGTTTTAGAGCTGTGAGCATAGCTGACTAAGCTGTGTCTATAAAACTGGGTTAGTTTGGTTGGTTTAGTTATTACAAAAATGATGACTGTTATGTTATGACATAATATTTATGTCAATTAAGATTGCTCAAGCCTTAATTAAGGATTGCATCAATGTCATAGGGATATCTACTTGCATTTCTAACAAACATAGCAAAATTAAAATTTGCTTAAACTAAAGTACGCCCCTTTTCCTTTAGCATAGCCTAGCCCACATCACTAATTTCACCAGGGAGATCCATAGATTGTAAATAAAATGGATGTAATGGTCCCCTTTTTATATTGTTGTATGAGAGGGCGATAAAATGGCGGTTACATCCGAGCAAAAATCTCCCCTATTGTCACAGTATAACATTCAGTTTTTGGGTCAGTTTGGAATATAAGGGGACTGCCCAGATAATGCTTAAACAAACAAAAGATAAAATAAATACCCAAGGATGCATTAATTAATGTCCAGAAGGTCATTTTAACCACTTTTGGAATAAATTTAGTCTGGATCCATAATGGCCATTTCTTTCATAATACAGGTTAACATTTTGGGGCAAACATAAGGCAACCTCCAAAAACACTTCAAAACAACCTAAAATACCCCTGGGAACATTTATTGATGCATTTAATCTACTTTTAGAGTAAATTGAGATGGGACCCAAAATGGCCTTTTTGGAGCAAATTTGTTATTTTGGTGTAACTTTGGTTCTTTCTCTTGATTGTGACTTTTTCCTGTTCAGGCACTACTGTGTGGAAATAAGCTTTTCCGTTTACTTGTAAATGAAACAACTGTGGTGTACCTTGGCCTAAGCTAAATAAATGTTTCTGTGTTTGGGCTGTTGTAGGACAACAGTGAGTGCTGTTCTTTATCACATAATGATTTTTTTTCTGCCAATGTAAAAAACATCAGCACATTTTTATTTTTATTTTTTTTACTATTCTCAAAACCAAAGAATCGTAACTGTTTGTACAACAAGTAAAACCAATAGTGCCGCGGAAATAAACAGAGGGTTACAGTTATTACTGCTCAGCGGCAGAAAAACGTGGTGGCGCCATAAACGCTGCTGTTGTCAACTGTGATGGGAACACTGTCCAGGGCTTGGCTCTTGGTCTCTCTTTTTCCTGGATCGACACTCAGCTTTATAACAAACATCATCCAGTGTTGCTAACATTTTCTATGAACTAAACACAATAGTCGCTAAACAACAGACACCTGACACTAGACTCAAAGGTTAGTGCATTTTTTTTGTCCTCACGGGCCTCCACTGGAGGTGCGTGATTGAAAGGTGATTTATCTGGCGTGAATTTTTGTCACTGCAACTTCCAGAGAGCTTTTAAAGATAATAAATTTTAAACAGCAGCAGAACAAAGCTCTTTGGTTTACTCAGTCGGTTATATGAGCACATTAACTGCAGCAGAAGGGTGTCTGTATTTACACACCAATTATCCTCTTAAACGTATGGCAGGCAATCGTCATTAAGAGTGCACCAGTGTGTGTTTAGGGGTTCAAGAGTGTTAGCTATTAAACTCAAAAAAAGTTCTTTACTTTAAACCTCAAAATCGCAAAACTCAAAAGAATGTAGAATGCAGATTTGTTCGCTTTAATGGCATGTAATCTGTGCACATTTAGTGTGTATGAATATAAAAACATTTATTACTTAACATGCTCTTTTTTTTAATTTTCTAACAAACTTTAATAAGGGTTCAGGCACTTATCCAAAGATGAGCTTTTGAAAAGCTTCTGAGGTTGAATAATCTGGCTCCTTTTTGACTATGAATGGCTAGCACCGATGCACAGGCAGTATTTTGTCAAACCAAAAAATTTGAAGATTTGAAGCCAGGTCCAAACATTGTATAAAAAACCTTAAAAAAGAACAATAAAACATATTAATTTGCTGTGACTGTAATTAAGTCATTTGTATTTATGCTTTTGTTTCTAGACCGAAAGAAAAAAGGAGATAAAGTTGCTGACCCGAACAGGAGGGAGCGGGAGAACACTCGTGGCCGAGGAAGAGGAGGTGGAGGAGGAGGAGGAGGAGGAGGAAGAAGGAGGAAAGGCCAGACCAGGACAACTACCACTCCCAGCACCACCACCAGCTCGGTCACCTAAAGTCTTCCTCAGCTCCACCGACTGCGAAACGATAAAATAAACAATGTCCAACCATTAGTGCAGTCCCAGCCCATTTAAAACAGACAACAATCATGTGATCGGCGAGTAAATTCATGCTGCTATGTGTTATTGAAGATGCTCAAAAAGAACCAAAAGGATTTGTCGCAACACAAAGGAGTGTTATTTTATATTTGGAACAGACTGGGGACTTAGCGACGGAGACATGTTGATTCTCATTCTTTTGAGAGGGATCACAGTTGGATTGTGTCTATGGTTAACTTCACAGACAAATCAATGGCACTAAGGACAAATCCTCAAACTGAGAGCCTGATCATTAATGAAGGCTCTCCTCAGACTCTATGAAGTTTTTTTTCTTGTTCAGTCTGGTTTTCATTTGTTCTTGTTTTATTGTAAGAGGTGGCAAATGGAGTTTCTTAAAGATCCGCTGTCTGTGATATCAAGAAAATGAATAGTATAACGTCTTTGTACCTTTATTGACTGTTATAGAAGAGAAAGGCACTGGAAATTATCTGTGATTGTATAATGACAGATGGTCTATATATATATATATATATATATATATATATATATATATATATATATATATATATATATTATAATTGTCTATATAAGAAAGAAATCAGTTGAAATTAAGCGTAGAAGAGGATATAGTGAAGAAGCATGGTTCATATCCTCTTTTTTGACTTTTTGTGTCATTTGTAAGTTTTGATTTGGATGTACATGTTCATAAAGAAAGCCACAAAGATATTTGCATGGTACTAGGATGCATCTGTGTGCATTTGTGCATTTATGTGTGTGCTGCTTTAAGGCCATTAAGTACATTGAAAAGAAGCTAAGAGGTTAAAATGTAAACCAAGGAGAAACCCAGGTTTAAAGCAGTCCTTCCAGGATTTTGAGATTAAAGAGCTTTTCAACTTTTTTTTTATGACCTTGCAATATCAAATGTCCATTTTAGCAATGAAACAGCAGCAGCCAAACAATTGCATACAACATTGTGGCAAAACACAAAGATTAGCAGTAAATATGCAATGTCATGGTTATTGTAATGGAAACATTTCCACAAGCTCACTTGATAAATAGACTGTTACTCAGAATTGTCCGTATGGGCTTCTACATAAGCCTTTGCAGAGAGCAGATACTTTCAGACAAATACCTGGAGGTGACAGGGTGTACCACCTGTAAGTAACCACTGGGTCATTTTATCCAATCAGAGTAAAGCCATGTTTTTAACATATTGACTGCATTGGCCACTTTATCGACAAATTTCATCGTCCAACCTAGAACACGCCCATAACAAGTCTGTTAGCAGCATTATAGTCCTTTTGATCATTTATTAAATCATAGTGAAAGAGGAAATTTAGTTTTCAGATATAGGCCACATGACCTTAGAAAAAATATGCACAATCCACTATCCACTTAACTTGTAAAAATCATATTGAATTGTTTAATTGCAATACATTAAGATAACACTGAATAAATTTTAGCTAGTAGCATCACGTAATTTTGAATTCCAAAAATATACATTCTTGTATTGATTTAATGGTGGACACAATACTCTCAGATGGACAGAAAACCCTGACATAGATTAGGTATAGGTTCATGCCACCGGACAATCCTCTCCTGAGTGACACTCTCAGCAGCAGGTAAACACAGGGAGCAGAAATAGGCCAATGCACTGGACCCTAGCACAAAATGCACTAAAATGATCCTACCATTTTAGAAGATATGTTTTTTTTCTTCCAAACTTGTCGGTTTTGGATCATTTCCTCTCAAAAAGAAACAACACAGACTGTAGAGGGATCTCCGCCACTAGTGGCTAAAAGTTACATAGTGTCATTTTGAGTATTAAAGAACCCTAGACTAAATCAAAACATTTAAAACTATAAAAATCTCAATCTTGGATGGACTTCTTAACCTAGGACCACAGAAAATCTACAGCTAGGAGTCAACTATGAGTTATATAATTTATGAACATTTACAAAAAAGCACTTCGTTTTCTTTTGTGTGTGTGACCCCATGACTAGAGCCTTGGCGTGTGTGTATTCTCCTCCTAAAGTCTGGGTGTTGGTCTACTCTTGAATGCACTTCTGAACGAAATCGGAGTTTGTGGGTGGAACATCATTGCTTGTATGTGTGTTTACATTTGCACATATGTTTTAATTCTGGCCTCGTAGATTGGACGAGCGTCTGCAACAGGTGTACAGTAAATGCACAGTTATTTATCAAGTATGAGCTAAGTACGTCTCACAGATTCATATATAAGCCATCCACTCATCAGCTGCTCAGTAATCATGTATGTTTGCAACAGGGTCTGAATGTTTTGCACAAATGTGATGTTTTCTACTGCTTCCAGTTACACAAATGCCATAACGTCAGACAAGTCAAGTCGCTACACAAACAATGCTACACAGAATAATACAGTTTCTGGAGAGTTTTTATAGTAATTCATATTTCACGCTATAAACTATGACCCGTGATACTGAATACTGTATGTCAAGCTGTGTTTATTAATTATTAGTATCATCATGTACAGCTTACTCTGTGGACGCCTAAATAAAGGTGGGCTGAAACTTGTAAAAATTAACATAAATTTTGCAATTTTATTTTCCTATTGATTTTGAATATACTTGTCTGGCATTGTTCTGAACTGAACATAAAGTGTACACAGGTTTCATTTGGTCATTTTGCTGTACTTTTACAGAGGTATTTAGGAAAACTTCTGAATGGAGTAGATTTTAATTTACTGTAACTCTTGGAGTTCAGTCAGATATGAAAACTACAAGAGCATCACGTTCAGCTCCACCATGTCTCTGGCATACTCACAAGACCAGTTCCCCAACATCTCTTAATATAATATAATAAATAAGTAAAAAGTTTTAGTTCAAAATGCTCAGTTGTATTGAGTTTTATGAAGATGTGCCTTAAGGCACACACACAATTAAGGTTTAAGTAGGCCTGCACTACAAAGTATGAGGTCATTTTCTTGTCATACAAATTGGCAGATAAGCGATAAGAATCAGATAAGAATCAGCTTTTTAAAACATTAGAAAAAATATATATTTTTGTTTGCTGCACATCCTCTACCAGTGTTTGTTATGTTGTAATCTAAAATCATGTGATAACTTGGATAAAACTATTTTTTATTAGATTTCTTTACGTATGCTCTTCCTTTTATTTAGATTTGGCCTTTGGCTTTGGAGGCTGGTACAGCAGGGCGCTGGAGCCTGGGGCTACAGGAGATGCTAGGAAGTGGCTGAGCTGTGATGAAACGATGATACTGATCATTGGCCAAACACCGGCATCCGGGCAGGGTCGTAAAAGCAGAGACAGAAATAAAACACTAATAGTGTGTCATGGCCAGGAGGGTGGGGGTGTACCATGCCCTGGTCCGACAACAAAACAGCCGTTTCTCATCATTAGAAGGGGAGGGCAGGGGGAATGGTAGAGTATGCACCGTAAATTACACATTCATTGCTCTTCCTGACCATAAATTCTTAGCCTGGCTCCATTGAACAAAGCTTTCTCTCACCTCCCACTGTCTCCCCCTTCACCCTCTCATTCCCTCTTCCATGTTTTCCAAGAGAAATGATTAGTAATTCTTCTGAGTATATGGCTGTCCTTCATTTGCCAAGATCCTCAACACTCAGTGATTTCATGACTTTAGCTTAGCCTTTAGGCCAGACCCCAAGAACTGCATCACATCATTATAGGAACATCTCTGCGGGATGCACACAACAACTGAACTATAACGCTGTCATAAAATATGTTTAGCAATTTTTCCAATTCCAGCATGGAATAATAATAATTTCAATACAATAAATTCAATGTTAACTTTGAAGATTGTTTATTATGTATTGAGATTAGTTGAATCTGCCACCAAAGAAAAAACACTGCATGCAGCACACAGTTTTGGATACCATTTAGACTAAGATATATATATTTACATTATTATTGACTGTGTAAACCACTTGTGTAATATTGTTTTAGCACAAAACTTTTATCTGCATCTGATGCTTTAATACATTTTTAGCTTTTGGTGATCACACTATGGATTTCTCCTTGTGTTAATTTCAATAAGTCTCTAGTATAGGGCAATAGTATTCAACAGACCCTTGCATTAAGTAAGATCTTTATTGTACAATGGTGCTGAGGTAAGTTCTTTAAACACATTTAAATGGACAGTATTGTGTAAATCAATGTTAATTCAATGTTATTCCTGTAAGAATTTTCAGGCTCTAAAATTAAAAAGTTACATAGTGTTGCTTTAACTTTAAAACCTTCCATTATATTACTCAAGCTTTATTCTGCCAGTAGTTTTTCACCTCAAATGCCCCCTTAAACCCCGATCATCGTGTGTTGCTGTAATTCAAAGGGCATAATCCTCATGGAAGCCTCCCAGAAGTCTGCTGTCATCATGTGGGTGAGTGCGGGGTCAGGGCGAATGAGGCTACCACCCTGGAGCCAGCAGCATGCTCTGATCTGACTGGACCGGCCAAAGGCGTCCAGCACGTTTGGAGTTCTGCGTGGAAGATGTCCTGTCAACGGCCCCACTCAGCTATCATGTGTTTTCCAAATCAGAGGATTTACAAGTGTCTTTCTGTGAAAGAGGTTGAGTTTGGAAATCAACAGACACAACGTCATCATCATTACAAAAGTCCAAAGAATAATACTCCAACTAACATTCTGCCAGGATTGAACAACATCAGATAACAGGAAGTTGTGTTTTATTACTGGGAAGTGTATTTGTGTCACAGCTTCCAAAAACAGGTGGAAAAGGTCAGTATTTTTCAGACAGGATTAACACATCACAACAGCGCTCTAATATTTGCACTAGAATGAGCCATTGTTGCACAGTGGTTGTAAACAGGTTCACACCTGCCAAAAAGATTCAAAAGACAGTAAAACATCACACAGAGTTTGGGAGAAGCTGAATGCTTGGATGTACACTGCCCTCTTTTGGAGAAATGGTGTATATTAGAAGAGTTATAATTGTCTGAGAACAAAACATTGCAATAATACAATTAAAATAACAGTATAAAATTCATTATCATATCAGCCCAGATTTTGGCTCAGAACTAAACATTTTGCATGTACATTTATGAGGTACAAATCCAAAATCGTAATCAAAAAACAAGAACCGCTGAAAAGCTCACACTGGGGTAAAGACAATCTGGCACAGGACAGGGGAAAACACACAGACTATAACGGGAACACAATGAGACACAGGTGGAACACATTAGGCTGGAGCAGGTAATCACAGTGGAGGGAAAGACACCAGGGCAGGAAGACAATCTGGAACACAGACAGGGTTTAGTGATTTCACAATAAGACACAGGAAATTAAATACATTACACAAGCAGACTAACGCACAACACTAGGACATGACAGGAATAATGTCTCTCTGCTGGCCTGGGAACACCTTTCCACAGAAAGTGCTAAGGGAAGTGTTCGGGGAGAGGGAAGTCTGGGCATCTGGGATTAATTAAAAAGTTAAAGTTGGCTAGTTTTGGATACTGTTGCCTCTATAATGAAGTAAACATAATATCTTGAGATCTATGACACAGTAAAGCATTCAGGGCCAGATTTACAAAAGATTATCGGGTTTGCTAAACAGACCCTAAGTGTTTAGTCTGCAAAAAAAATTTAAATACTGGATTATGATCAGTGAGTACTGGAGGTTAGCATCTCTTGCAGAAAGAGGGCACTTACTGATTTTGCTCCAGTGCCTTCATGGACATAAAAATTGGGAAGTTTTCTCCAATGACCAAAATCCAAGTAGAAGAGAATGCACTAAATGAATCATTTGATTTATCACGGCTATGGGAGATAAAACTGTGCGTAAATTTAGCACACTCCCAAAAATAGAGGGTGCTTTTTTCTAAAACTGCTCTCACAATTTAGCACCTGCTGTTGGTGCTCATAGTAAATTTGGCTCTTGGTGTAATTTTTTTTAAAGGCTGACTGTTTAAATATTATTGTTTCCAGTAAGAAATTTCTTAATATAAATTATTATAATTTTTTTTTCAAATAAACAACACCACATGAGCAGAACATAAAGAACCAGTTAACAAACAAACACAGCTCAGCACGGCTCCAGGGAACAAAAGAAAAATTAAGAAAATGGAAAGCTGGACAGCTCAAGTATAAGTCAGTGCCATTTGTTGTTGTTAGTGTGCTAGAGCCTGAACCAACATTCATTTATCTTTAGCCTGAGAGCACAGGATCCAAATTTGCACAGTTACTCTAAATATCCTGCTTATGTCATTCACAATGTCCACCAACATGATTGTACTTTAACAGGACCAAACTGAGTGAGTTTGGCAGATTTTATCTTTATCTTTCAAAACTTAGTTGTGAGGGCTAGAGCCTATCCCGCTGCCTTGAGTACACACTGGACAGTCAGCAACTCCTAGAAACAGACACTGACTCTAGTAGTCCTTCATTTTCAAATTCAATCACTTTTGGGCATTTTAGATTCTCCACTTTACTTTTGCTTTGGGGTAGAACTCCAAATATGAGGGGCCACTGCAGGAGGTAGAAGTGCTAAAGACTACGCCACCATGCACACATTTGCAACGGTTAAGAGCGGCATTTTTACTTTCTAAAGGGTTCAATACTAATACTAAATACCCTTTTTTATTAAAAGCTTCAATAAAACCAAATATTTTGCAATGTGTTCCATAACTGAATGCAGAATCTTATAACTGTAGAATAACAATGGTGTTAATACTTTGGATAACTTTTGATTTAAACTGGTCAAAAAGCACCATCTCGGACCCTTTACAGAATTCACATTTACCAATGAAGCATCTAAAACTGAGATATTTATCCGAAAACATAAAGTTTTTTTTTTGTTGTTTTAATGCTATTTTACTTTTGTAATAATACTTGTAACCACAGAGGGGAGCTATTAAACTAAAAAACTCACACAATAAGTGGTAAGTTGGGAGAAAGGGAATTCTACAAGTAAACAGCTTTCATGGACAACATCAATAGTTAGTTTATGATAAACATTAGATCTGTGTAAACCATGTGGTTCTTTCACAGTGCATTCATTTAGCCTTGAATGTCCTTCCTTTATGGATAATGGTCTTTCACTAAAAAAACATCTAAAGCTTAACTTTTCATTGTCAGCCATGACCTCCTCTTTACACATTCTGCCGGTGTGTGCAGTTTAAATATTAAATAAGGATTTAAATGAAGCCTGTCTCATAAGTCTAAAACTGAGTCACCTTTCAGCGCATGGCTCTGGTAACTAAGTCAACATTGTGTAAAATGTTTATGTCCACACAACGCAATAATATTAAGTCCAATAAATCAAGACATCATCAGACAGGAATCCGATCAGTCATGTAAATGAGCTGCATTTACATCTCCTACAGTTCTTGGATTCCAAACATCTTGTGTAAACGAAGAAAAGAAGAGAAAAGAAGAGATGCTCATTCAGCAACCCATGAGATAAGGACAGTCAATCGTCACAACATTAGTCACAGTAGGAGTGTTTCGGTTTTATTTCTAAAAAAGCTTCACAAACAAATACCTTCAGAGCTGTCTCTGTATTGTGCCAATGCTGTTGGCTGTTTCTAAAGCAACACTGACAACTAATGCATATTTTTAATACACAAAGTCAGGTTTTAATAGGCTTCAGAGTTATACTGGGTGCAGAGGTTAAAATCTGTGCACAGGTTAAGGTATAGTTACTTTATAAATTATTCTACTCAAGTAAAAGTAATTGTACTTTTAAGTAGTCAACAAAATTATTGCATAAGAGCATCAACTTATTCACATTTTCTTTTGACTCCTAAACTTTCTAGACTTAGGACCTCCCTACTATAAGGAGACAGTACCCACATGCCACTGATTTTTTAAGTTACTCTTATTTCTATTTTTCATAGCATGTCTATGAGATAGATTTGTATTTTTGGCACGTTTAGCCTTTTGAGACAGGGACTTGATTGTGAATTAAACCCAGGTCACCACGGTATGTATGGGTTCTACCAGGTGAGCTACTTATACACATTCAACGTCCCATGTGGTAGCTTCCAACCTCAGCTCTGTTTATTTGATATTTGAGCAGAACAGCTTGCTCTTCTCACGTCTGAACCCTTTTAGCCCCACTATTATCTCAACTCCTGTTATGGCTGGATACATCAGTTTTCATTCCTCCTTTTTACAGTTCAAATGTTTACGGTTAAAAAGTGGATGATGGTTCAGACACCTGCACCACTCAACCTCAAAATCAGGTTAATGACGGGCAAAAGTCCACCTAGAAACATTATGGAGAGATATTTTATTAAGGAAAAAGTTAACTAGGACTTTTTCAACCTGGCTTTCAAATCTTCTAACATAGAAGATCTACTAAAAAGTCTTTGCTAATATTTTGTACTGCTCTGCAAATAAACTAACAAGACAATAAAAGCCCAGATACATCCGATAGCTGACACATAATGCTCTTTTGTCTGCGCACAAACAACAGCATTTGCTGCACACTGTACATTTTGTGCACGTTTTATGGTTTTGACCAGAGTGAATACCAGTGAGGGGAAATGTCAAAACCGCAGTCAAAAATAGACACCAGTCTTATTGTTGAGACCAGACAATCTTCACATTGAAGCTGTTTTGAGAGAATCTATCACATACCAATAAAGCCACATTAGTAGTGGTTTTTAACATAGAAACCACTTCAAGCCATTCAAAGTGCAAATATGTGGAGCAAGAACTTCACACAGTTTTGGTGTTGGTGTGACATGGCAGGATTTTTTTTTTGAGATTTGTTTAGATGATTAGTATTTGTGGCTAGGTCTTAGACATTAAAATATGTGGACCGACCGACTGTTACGTCACCCATTTTATTATACAGTGGCAGATGATCACTGGGAGCCAGTGGTTACCATATCTTGAGAAAGGTTAGTGAAGCATGAAGATTTCAAGTTAGGAAATTGGCTGTTGCTAGCTAGTAATGCTTACAATTAAAAGTAATGTTAAACTTAATAAAGCAGATGTAGACAGTATGTTCTTGAAGCTAGTAAGGCTAGGTTATTGTGCTCCTTATGAGAGATTTTTATTATTACAATATCAGTTCAAATTGCAGACCTGCTCTAGCAATCTTTGTGGTATCACTGCAGTCAATCAATTAATTGACATGAAGTTGACAATGATAATATTTCTAGACTTTTCTAGACTTTTTTTTTTCTCAAGGAAAAAATTAAATCTTACTGTTTGCAAAATCTGTTTGATAGCTATTGATGCTAATCGCTTAGTGAAGCTGTTTCAAGCTGGTCAAGAGTATTATAAGAAGCTGTGACAGCTTGAACTACAACACTTTTTTGATACTGGCATATGCATAAATAAAATAACAAAATTTAGCAGAATAAGTACTTAGTCTGTAAGTTTTGATTTTCTTTATTTGTCTATATATATGTAAATTAAAAAATCTGGACAAGAAAACAATCCTTATCTGAATTCCACTGATGCACTGTCTTTGTTCCACATTATAACTAGGTGTGCTTCTGGTTTTACCAAAATCTAGCTGAGCTGCAGCTGTAGTCACTCACCAGGAAAGGGAACATTTTCAAAGTGGTCTGACGTGAAGTGGACGTGTTCAGCCCTGAACTGTGGAAAAACAGACCTTGTTTTCCTGCTGAGAGACCTCATTACGAGACAGTAGAAGAGCTTCCCACAAACAAGCACAACTCCTTGACCTCACATGGGAGTGAATGGAGAGGAACAAGAGGTGCGCGCCAAGCCACAAACGCACACTCCAACTCTCGCCAGCAGGCACCAGCCGCCCGGAGTGTCAGCCTGGGGCACGGATGCATACTGGGGCTTTTGACTCACTGGCTCATCCACTACAGCTGCTCTGGAGCTGCACACTAGTCTGTGGTAAAGCCAATGGGCCAGAACTAATTTAGACTAAACATTTAACTAGTCCTGGAATAAGCTTTTGGAGTTAATTCGATGATGGCCCATGAGAAAAAACAAAAAAAATCCACAGACATAATGTACTTAATCTGGCTTATCCTATTAGTAGCTGCATTTCCAGTTTAAAACTGTATCGTTGTATCTAATGTTGTTGAGTCTTTCCTGTCCATACAGTCATTTTATATAATTAATAATAATAATAATAAATAATAATTAAATAGAGTTTGAAAAGATAGGTTTGTGTTCTGATGATTATAATGCTGATATCTGTTTGTGGTCTTCCAAGTATTTAAATAAATTGTGATTTTTAATGTTCTAGTGTATCCTAGGCCTAGATTGGGTGAATAAGGGATTATATGGATGCATTATGTTATGTCTCTGAGGTGGAGGTCTGAAAAAAAAGACTGAAAGTGTCCTAAAAATTTCTGAGAAAAGGTATGCATGACAATGTGGAAGAGATGGACACTATACTAAACAGAAAGGCCCATCCTCTACATGCTGTCTGATTACACTTTGACAATATAACAGACATATAATGCATTATAATCTTAATTTGATGCGTTATAATATGGTTACATTTGAGGCCTGGGGAAATATTTGGTAGATTTAATTAATAAGTTTCTGTTTCAATTTGTTTTTGATCATGAGGTACATTTTGAAAGACAAAAAAGCACAAGGACGTTAACAAGTTGAACAGTATCCAATTAACATGTGAGTAATATTTCTTTGGACAGTTATAAACATCAAAATAGCCTACGTCACTTCAATTTTAACAATAATTAATACATTTTCAAATGACGAGGAGGGGCTTATGACTGAAGTACAAAACTCACTCCTCCATTTACAATCAACAAATGTTGGAGATTCACAAAATACTGTTAGGACTTGCTCCAAGAGGCCGTTTAATTTTGCCAAAACGCAAAGATTCTATTTGACACATGTTTAAGCATTTGCGTCGTTTTGTAAAGCAATCATGTCCTAGAAAGTTATTGGCAGCTGGCTACACACAGAGAGTAGAACAACAATTCAGTTCAGAACAAACCTGTACCGAGGCCTCAGAGTTGAGCAGCACTGTCCCAGAAAAAAACAGGATGGCAAAGTTCTCAATTTGGTAACACATACACATGGAACTGTTACTGCTTGTTTGTAATGACTGTAGCGGTGGGTTAATGACGCACCTACTGACCTGGCAGGGGCACACATACTAGTTCTGTTCTGTGGGAACATGACTTTTGATTGCAGTACCGGCGTTTGGCGTTGTATATAACAGCCCATAAGAAGATCACTGTAGTTCTGCCCTTTTCTCAACAGCCAGACCTAAAGACACATTCACACTGATGTTTCAGCACTTTGACAATGAGCAGTCAGAGTAGAGACGTGATGACACTCACTGCCTTCACCAGGTGTTTCTCGAGCTGCTGGTGGAACAGCAATACAGTAAATGGGACCAAAATACTGTAAATTACAAGCTTTGGCAATAAACCATATCTGATCCTGCTGCTCAGCCTGTGACTGTCGACGTGGGGTACATTCATAGTAACAGTAATGTGTGAGCTGACTCATGCTTTGGTGTGCTGTCTAGACTCTACAGGACGTGACCTCAAGTTGCACTGCTGTATTCTGCTGTAATCAAATGGAAAAGGATGGTGATTTAGTCATTATTTGGCTCATTGACTTATTCAATTTAGTTTATGTAACAGTAAAAATAAGAAAGATCTTAAATTAATTTGCCAGATAAGATACAATATTTGTGTTAAAAGTATTAAGTGAATAATTAAATTTACTTATTGGTGCTAAATGTATTCAGGTTG